>QNGE01004597.1:0-11794 GCA_008508345.1 Paragonimus westermani
ATGGTTGATGGCATCCGGTACGGATTAGCCTCTCGCAGGTGACCCAAGCTAAACGGCACCTGCGCTTAACCATCACCATAAATTGCATGAGCTGAGTCACTTGTGGTCCTGTTTACCTACCAAGCACCCAGTATAAACCCGAAGGAATAAGGCCAGGAGGTGTGTGAGTTAGACCTTTCTGTCCAGCCGGCCAATGCTCGTTAGCCAGCTAATTGGTTAGCATGGCATTGAGACTCCTATCTCTCGAGGAGTAAACAGAGAGATACTCCAGCGGTATGACCTAAATTGGGAAGAAAAACATTGAAAAGATAATGCAAGAGATATACGAGTACGTGTGGTGCAGTGCAGAATAAAAATGGAGTAAAAACATGCAAAACATTCATCATACAATGCACCGACAATGTTAACAAAGAACGGTAGAAGGCACACGAAACCCGTTTCTGAAAGGGGTGCAGGTGAATTCCAAACGACGGTAGTCGTTGGTTGATGTGAGTGAGTAAAAATGGAGATAACTGATACACCCTAGTCAAGCTCAACGTAGTCACTGACTCTTGGCTGACTGTGTAATATGAGTACGTTGATGACCCACTAATCCCAAACGACCAGCGCATTCGCGACCGTACATATCGCAACGCCATGCAGTCATATCATCACGACCTATGGCACCGATGGTTCCTTTGCGTATCGCAGGCTTCTGTTCACGGGAGCGTAACAACCGCTCGTTGAACTTTTGGGCGCCCCTCCGGATCACACTGCTCCAGGCCATCCGGTCCAACACTGTCTTCCCAACATCTAATATCAACATTATAACGCGAAAAATTTACCTCCATAACATCCTGTTTTCTTGCCTCTGGACCACTAGGATGTCACCTAAATGATTTCACTTGGCCATACAGTAACTGCTTCGGAATACGGTCACCGCCCATTCGACGGACGTGGCCTAGCCAACGGAGCTGATTCCGCGTCAGCATGACTTCCATTCCATCAACCTCCACTCGCTACAGTAACTCGGTGTTCGGAACCATGTCCGAACACCGAATACCCTAGATGCGCCTCAGACATTGCACATGGAAGCGATTCACAAAGCGCACGTTCCGCTGACAGTGTCTACGTTTCACTGCCGTGCAGCGGTATGGACAGCACCATTGAGCGATAGACAGACATACAGCTTGGTACTCGCCTTCGGGTCATGGTTCTTCCAGACACGTCATCCAAGACGTCCGGAATCAACACCAGCCTTCGCCACCCGAGCTGTTAACTCGCGTCCACGAACAGATCGGAGGACAGTGTTACCCAAGTAGCAGTCGTCTGCGCAGCTGTCGATAACTTGTCCATCGACGCAAATTCCAGCAGCAGATGTAGGAGCAGCACCGGCATCCGAAGTAGGCTTAATGAAAGAAAACCGCTTACTTGTGTTGATAGCTAATCCAAATTCGGATGCCACGGATGCGATGGTTGCGGTAGCTCGTCATCGCTGTGTTCGAACAGCGCGCTGTCATTTGCAAACAGAAACATAGACCTCCAAAGCGTCCACATTTAATCGGTTCAGGAGGATTCGTGCAAGCACCTTGCCTGCGCAGATCAGCAGATTGATTCCCAGATAGATATCGAGGCACTGCATGTTATACTTGGCTTCAAACAAAGGTACGATGAGGGTATCCTTCAAATCATGTATTATTATCACCTGTTCTCAGATAGAGTGAACCAGTTGGGGCAAAGCGTGTTTCAACGCTGGTCCCACCATTCCTCAGGATTTCACCGGGGAATCCATCCTCGCCTGCAGTCTTCTCGTTAGGCAGTTGCCAAATCGTATGCCGTAAATCTGAAAAATCCGAGGCGAAAGCAGGTGAGGATGGGATGGCTTGTTGTGGCAGGTTGATTAAAGTTACCCAGTCAGTAGTAGCAGGACGTATCATCACAGTGACACCGAGGCAGATCAAAAACACTAGGAAATATGGCATATTTACCTCGACGAAGTCGTAGGGGCAGCACTCGACGGCTGACGCTATGCAGCTTATGTATAATCAAAGTACTGATACGACCAGCGAATGCGAAACAGATACTGTAGTGAGGAGATACGGTCGCACCATACTACTCACACCACTATTCAGTAGCAGCGGGTCGAGATGATCGCGGATCGAGATAATCGCGTGATAAATACGGCAGAGATACGGGATGGATCGTTGGAGGGCAGAATGACATATAATGGCTTTTGCTACACGACGAAACTGATACATGGTGTCTAAAGCGACTGGATTGTCCTCAGAAGAGTATGGTGTGCAAATGAGTGTTACCGTTTCTAGTCGTGCTCAGACGCTTGAGTAGTGTGTTGGTTTCTCCAATAAAGCAACCTTTGTGTCATCCGCCTTCTGATTTCACAATACCATGCTCTCAAGCACCATCCGCCGGGTAACCAATCCAGTAGAAGGTGTACCCTGCGATTGCTTCTCGGGGCTGACGTTGGTATGCAAGCCTTACCTCACTCACGGCTGTTACGTTGATGCCATACCCTCAGGTGCAGAAATCAATGCGGTTCGGCGTATCGGCCGTCCTGTAATGCTTCGTCGATCCGGCAGCATGCACACATTCCATGTCACAACGGAAAGCATCTTGCGTCCCTAGGTGTGTCTGAGTTTGATCATCATGTTACTAAGAATCGGGTAAGCACTATCTAATTTGGGATTCATGTTGGTGGGGTCATTAGGGTGGGGAAAGAGTCTAACAATAGCATATTTTCGTCTATCACACCTGTCGTAAATAGCAGACAGGGAGAAATTGTTTATCTTACTTGACGGCCTACGTGGTTTATGTTGTACCTGTATGGGTTGTGTGGGCTTTGGGTACTGCCAGGACGCCCGGACCTAGACAGGAGAGCGATTAGGACTCTCAACCGAAGCCTTTGGCTCAAAAGCACCGGGCGATACATATGAACACAAACGCACAATCGCAGTAACACCGACCAGCAAAGACCGAAGTACAGTAGCTACGTACAGACTTGACAGCCACACACCTGAAACATCAACATATTAAGATCAAAACTACTGCAGAGACAAACAACTGGTTAAGCTAAGAATATGATGCGTATGGCGAGTGCCACCGCAAGTCTGGCTAAGTCGGATACGACTACCGCTAGCGACAGCAGTAACTATAACTGACATCAGCACAGTCAGTGACCGCCGAAGCTAGACAGCATGGACTGACAGAGTGGGCGGACTGAGGAATTCTGCTCGTTAGATTTACGTTATTTATCAAGGTCTGCAAAATGGATCTCTTTTGAGAATACGGTAAATACACATTGCGCGACCTATACCACTGATTACTTGATTCTGGCGGTTCATGTGGCCGCTAGTGCATAGTCTATTTAAAATCCATTGAAACCGATAACAACGAAGAATTTGGCGTTGGGTGCGTTCAGACTGACTGGTGTCTCATGATAAAGAATGGCGCTCCTGTTTCGATGTGAGAGTTTCTAGTTCGCTAGAACTCAGGCGTCTCGGAGTTGCCCTTGAGATTTTCCTTCCTAAGGACAATTTAATTTCGTTCATTGTAGCTAAGTGTAGTTTCTATCACTGTCATTGGATAGCACGCCAACCACCCTCAGTGGCACCGTCTAATCCTTAAGTCATGTTGCGACCTGTATGTTTGCGCAGCTAACTCGTGACCATGGTGTGAGTGGTCGTACTGTTGTATAACAGGCAGTTTCGTTGAGTAGTATACTACTTACAAGTAGTATATTAACCACAGGTGACATTCAGCAACAAAAAGGCAACCCCGAACGGCAGGAGGACAAGGAGAGATTATCGGAATAGTTTATACGTGCTGTGTGAAAACTTCCACCCGGGCGAATGACAACGTACTGACACCCAAAGTATGTGAGTGCATGTCAGCCGTGCAAATAAGTGTACGCGTTTGTGGTTTAATTTTTGATATAACCTGTACGGGAGTTTGCGCAATAAACGAACTCGCAGGCTAAACGGCTTTTGCAGACACAACAGTACGATTCATCAGCCATCTGTGTCGATAACCTTGTTTCTATCCATGCTTTAGTGGGCCGGGTCATGTGGCCATTGCGCATTGGACGACTGCTCATTGACTCACATTTTACTACCACTGTACAGTCTTCACCTTTCCTGTCATTGTCCCCTTCTTTCTTGCTTTACTTACTAGAACACAGTTCCCCTGTGTTACCCTACAATACAGTCCTATTTCAGATGAAAACTGTTCAATTTTCTTGGGAACAATATTAACAGCAATGTTTATTTGATTACAGTTTAAAGAACTTCAGTCAACTCTACAGGAAAGATGTTCAAGTTGTCATTGGTAGAGGTGAGGACACAAAAAACAACAAACAAGGCACGATCGAAGTAAGTCACCATGCCGTCAAAATGTGACATTCGGAACGATCAGAGTAAGCAACCACTTTGAAAACATGGGAGCTATACGGACCTTAAGGACAACACAAGATGCAGAAGGCCAGGAAGATGAAAGTTGACTTGCATTGCAGAATGATTGGAAGCGAAGGAAATTAGGCCAGCCACAACATAAACTCAAAACTGTCAACAAACAACGGTATTCTGGTGCTATGTCAACTATCGTGCAGCCTGGGGCGCAGAGCGCGTTTGTAAAGATATACATTACAACTGTCTCATTAAAAAGTAAATTAAACCTAACAATTGGGCCATATAACGCCCGAAGGACAACTGCTGCTAGGAAGGTGCTCTATTCTTCCAGATATTTGGTGCTAGCAGAATTAGTTGCGCTGACCTCACAATTTTCAACTCAAGCTACATCTTGTGTTCCATTCCCAGTTAGCAGAAATCCTAGTTTAATCAGATCGGTGCTAGCCATCCCCGAGGCGTTTCAGTGATTCATTCGTGATTTGACACATCACTGTTTACTTACCACTTTATGAACCACGGCCCATGTGGATTCTTGAGATAGGTTTGACTGTTCCAAGTGAAATTCACGTGATTTTACCTTCACAATAAATGATACAACACCGCGATTACACAGGCCATTGTGCACAAAGAACCTTAAACATAGGACTATTGAAAGTAGTAATCAGCTCCGTAGAAGATTTGGTCGAAACACCGCAATGTTCACTTCAAAGAATCCGAATACTCACCACCTCCACAGACAACACGTGGATCAAGAGATAGCGCTGTTACACTGTGACTTACACAGGTCAGTCTATCTTTCAACATTCTTGTTTAACAATCAGACTGATCAAGCCAATAGGGTAGAATATCTCGGTTAGTGACCATATTTTATCCAGATGCCCTGTTACACCTGGGCAAGAGACCTACCACTGATCACAGTTGTTTAATAGCAATCACTATGATCGCTGTTCCTGCACAGCTACAGAATTCGGCCGTGAAGGGAGTGAACAAAAGACACTAACAGTTCAGTGGGCAAAACTAGACAGTTCAGTTCCAGTATTCACATGAATAAAACAGGAAACAGAAAACAAACCGAGTAACATGTCTCCACGAGGAAGTATCGATGACATCATTGCACACTAGCTCATCAACTAAAACTGAAATAACTCCTCAGGTCCCAATCGTAGCACGGATAACAGCAGCCAAATTTTTGGGATCGTTAGAATTTAATTTTAAACAGAACCATTTGTACACGTAAACAGCAATCATCGGGAGAGGTGAGAGATAAATTACAACATAAAGTAAGTTTGAGCGTTTTGGTGAAAGCCGATTAGGTGGGCTGACGCAAACGAACGGTGTCAAATCAATGTTTACGATAGAGTTCGTGAATACGAGTGCTCCCGAAATTCGGTGTGACCGTAAAAAGTTTTTTTTTAAAAAAAAAAGCCAAAAGGCGAGGGAGTCAAAGTTCAGACTGGTCTGCTGGATTACTGTCTTCCCCCGACCTGCTGGCAGTTAGTCCTAGACGGCGTAGAATATTCCGAATCACTGTGATAAAAAAAAACAGAACAAATACATAATGCACCTGGCAGATAAAATCTTAAAAACAAGAACAGCATTCTGGCCTTCCATCGACGGCTGTGTTATATCACATTGACGCCGAAACTGCCGATGAAGCATGTGCAGGACTAGTGGATAGATAAGACCACATAAAAATGCACCCGAAAGGTGGATTTTTAGCCTATCCACCAGACTCCAGAAGCAACTATGGAGGAGTTTGAGTTTAAAGATACGGCAATCCCTCGTCGAAAGTATGTCCAATCGATACAATCAATTCCTTGAGCTAAGTCGTATAAACACACCGTGCTGCCATCTTGCAGCAACACTCCGCACGGAGCACCCGTATAATCTTGCCAGAACTTTTTCCTGGTTTGGTGCACAGTTCTTTGTCAATCACAGCCATTGTTTAAAAAATAACGGCGTATTGCTTTTCAACATGTTCTGGTCGTTCGTTGCAAAGAAACGACTGGAACAGACTTGTTAATAAGAAGCACAATGCTAAAAAATGGGGTACTCGAACAATTTTGTATCAGGACGTGTCAGTGAGGCGATTGTGACTCAGTAGTCTAGCGGACAGATGTCGAGATCATTCTAGCATTTGTTCACATTCGTGGGTGTGATTAATTGATGTCGAAACAGCTTCGTTGGCGGACACCAGGACGAACTAGTTGCAAATGAAACACAACTTAAGTGCCACCCTTTTGACATAATAGCCTAGCGCGCGTTTCAGGAGACACAATGGAACCAGTGAGCATATCCATTAACTTGGTTACTCAACGAATTGACCTATTTTTCCAAACGTGAGTTCTCAAATATGTATACTGGAATCCTCCACAGCTAATAGGAATTATAATTAATTATATTATATTTTATATATATAAATATCATATATATTGGTACAGACAGTCAGTTTGGCTAAGTTAGCCACTTGAAAGAAAGTGCCAATATGTTCAAAAATGAACCAAAAAGTATCAAACTTTCTGAAACACTTTTATCATTCAGTATTTTGAGAAGAGGTCTAGGACACCCTACTGGTGTATAAACGCGTGTGTTAAATAATATTACTAGAGCACTTCAATGACTACGAATAATGTTAGGGCGGAAAGGAAAGTGTGATGCGACCGTAGAAATGGCAGTGACGTTTTATATGACTCATCACAGTGCACAGTCCATAAGTAAATCGGGGGTGATATAGGGCATTCTGACGCGACTTAGCTGCACAAACTCAACCATGATCACGGAAAATTTGGCTCTTTACAAGATTACCGATCAGACCGTCTCTTTACTTGATGAATCCAAACGGGGACGAAAACGGTTATGGGAGAGCGCTGGTTTGAGTGTGAGCATCGTGAAGTGTTCAGATCAATGTGGAAAGTAGATGCGTACGTCTATTCTTTTCTATCCAGATAGCAAGTGGAAATAGATGCAAATGTCACGAAGTCACCCACCTTGTCCTGTACGCAAGCGAGCAAGTCTGTCCAGATGTAGAGAGCTAGAGCGCAAGGATTCAATCATGTAGGCCGAATTCTCTTCACACAACTGAAACGAAGAGAGACCAAACTGGCTGAGGAATTCGATCATGTGGTACATAGAAACACATTTGAAAAACAGCTTAAGCAGTGTGATGTGAATAGATGAGAATACGAAGGACATGTAGCTTCCAGTACCGTAAGCAAATGTTTCACAATATTAGCAGCACTTAGATAGTGTCAAATTAGCAAACACAGATGAACGGACATTGGGCTTAAGCACATGTTGCTAGGGAAAAAAACCATCGTTCACCCTGAAAAAGAAGGAGATTCTGGAAGTTTGAAAAAGTACTGGAAAACGTCAGATTAATTAGAAACCTTGACCACAGTAACCAAATTTTTTGAGGTGTAGGTGATCAAAAAGTCCACAATCCGACAAGTGGTATCAAATGACTCTGTTGAACAAAGCAAACAGGATCAAAATGAACTATGAGAGCGTCGCCGATTGACCACCTCGTAGATTTTTCCTCCAAAAGTTAGTCTTCTTAGTCATTCACTCTGATGTGGCAAAGCCTCTATTGGTACACAAAGTGCTTACGCGTTTCACTGCAGACAGTGAAGGTCATTAGTTGATCAACCGATTACACATGCAGGAAATGGCGAATCTAGTCTGCAATCATGATACGTGCGTGAGAAACGTGCCTCAACCAGTCCGGTAGTATGCGCTTGAGTATCACCACCAGTCGGGTCATCTACTGCGGGGGTTCCCCTCGTGCAATTAAATCAGCTGGCTGTCTCGAGAACTCAACGACCCACAAGAAACGCACAACAGCCACCGTCAGAAGACAGTCCACTTGAGCGTAGCGCAGCTGACTGAGCACCGTTTTGAAAACGACGCGGATTCTCAAAATGAACTTATCGAGTTTGAACACAGTTGAAAACAAGTTCAACTAGACTTGAGCAAAGTGATTGAAAACGAGTTACATGCGAGTCGATTTGCCATAAGGAAGCAACCACTATAACAGTCTAGATATCAAGCTTTCCCATTCATAGTCCGAATAACCCGATCTGCAAGAAACGTCATATGATGAGTTGAGACTGTTAGAGTTCCCAACGGCAAGAATGAACTTTTAAATCGCAAGGTATTTGTTGCGGGTAAAATACCGTCTAGCTGCCCAAACCTTATCACAAACATATGAGGTTACCAGGAGCGGAATATGACCTCGTGGAAAATTAGCAGTATCATATAACTGCATAAAAACTCGCTTAGGCAGAAGATGGTCCCTCCTCAAGGGTAGTTGAGTACCATCTCAAAAAAGCGACTGAAAGGAACAAACGCTGTCCATTGCCTGCACCAATGTGCCAAGTGGCACGTGCTCTTGCACAAACCCGGCTACCCACTGCGCACAGCAGATGTACGATTACCGAAATTGAAAAGGTTAGCATGTCAATGAGTTTGACGGAATAAAGTTTATGAAAGCGGTGTTTTTGTCAACAAAAAATCTGTAAAATTTGAATTCAGCTCTAACAGAACACAATGACGTTGCCACTGCACAGAGATTGCATGTGATCTCAATACAGTTCAATGATACAGATAGAAACGCTCAAGGCTGAAAGTTAGTCCCGCTTTCTGTCAGCTTCCGTAGACAGGTTGGGCGGAAACGAAGTAACTCAACAGAAGCAACAGTTTCTTACTCTAGCTGTCTCCAGCTTCTGTTGCTTTACAGCGTTTGTGTAACCATCAGCGAAGTCACCATCATTATAATCCTCCATCTCATAGAGGGACGGTGAGGGCTCAACCAGTTTCACTGTTCGATCGATCCCACTGCATGCAAACACTGAAATAACAAAAAACAGCAGAATATCATTAGGCACAAAAAAAAGTGTGTACCAACACAACATTTTTGAGTCAAACTAAGTTACTGATTAATAGCAGGGGATTTTGGTTTTCATATAAGTTGAACATCACCCAAAATTGATCGTAGCTACTGCATTCTCATAGGCTTTCCAGTCGGCTCCTTCTGAAAAGAAGCACTAGACTCCAGTTTCACTCTCACTGGAGCTCGTCAATAGTGCATATCCTTGCCACGACCGGGATTTGAACTCCGGCCACGTTCCCATGAGGCAACCGTGTTGACCACAGTGCCATTCACTTCAAATCAGGCACAGCTGAATCACCGTGTGTGAACGCTCGGTTACATTCGGCTGTGGGTAATGCTCTGACTGTCCGATCGCCTGGAAATGAGACAATTAGTTGGAGAGAAGTCCTAGCCGAGAGGTCATCGACTGAAATTAACAGGACACGCAGAGAATAATGTGTTTTAAAAGAGGGCAGAAGCCTTACGGTCACGTTCTGGAGTGCTCCAAATGGCGCCGCTAGCTGCTTTCAAACGGGAGCACTGCAAACGTCTGTATTCGCGAATAACGAAAGTTGAAGCACTACTCGGGTATAAAGAACCACCGAAATCACAAAACTCGCCGATCGAAACAAAAGTAGAGGCTGAACTAACCTTATGGGTAACAAGTTACACACTGAGAGCACTCACGTGGTAGCGATGGGTGAGGTGCGATACGATTGACCACACTAGAATCCGCCTTGATTGCACACACTGGTGCACCGGACCATCGGTTCCAGGCAATCACATGACCACATTCCGATCCGGACAGTATGTGATCACGACCCCAGAATACGGCGGATTTGATCTGGGAACGAAGTTAAGCGTATAAAGATTTCATAATCGGTTCGCAGGTACTTCCATCACCCTGTGGAATATACCTAGTGAGGACATTGTACTGGTACTCAGCACCAGGAGACACCTCATCGACACTACGAAAAGTTGTATAGTTTTATATACAAGCGCTACCAAATGCTTTGATACGACCGCAAAAATGAATTTATAAGAATCCAATGGCTACTTAAAGAATGTTAGTTTAGAATTTATTTTTTAAAAGCTATGTTTGGATGACATTTATGAGCTGCAATTCAGCAAGTGATCCATGAGATATCCTACAAAAGTTCAATACCTGTCTAGGAAACGAAACTTACTTCTGGAGTGGGGACTAACAGAAAGCTATTCTTTGAGTTTTCAAGACAGTGATAAAGCAATACAAGATTTAAAAAAGAAGTGTGTCGCAAATTTACACACTCCTACATCTTGAGAGATTGAAATTAATAAGTAAAATTTTAACGAAAAAGGACGTGATCCAAACTGATTCAGAATGGAAAGCATATTATTAGTAACTAAAAACGTGGACTGTATCAGTTAATGCCAAAAAAGTGTCAACCTCAATAACATATAAATTCCCCACCAGAAAGTAGTGCTCATCATGAACCTAGTAAGTCGTACGACACAAACGAGGAGATCGTCAGCCCAGGTAAACAGGAAGAACTGAAACCGGTTTACAGTGTTAGGCGAGAATCACTATTCCCAAACTTCTGTTACCTAGCACATGACAAGACAAATGAGCTCGATTAAGCCGGTTACTGTGCAGAAAGAGGGAGAAATCCTCAAAGTTACCTTTAAAAGTGAGGGATAATTCAAGGTATTACGGCAACACACAAAAATGTATTGAAGAACGTATGCAGCAACGTATCTGCGCTTGCTCGGAAAAACCCAAACTACGATTGTTCAACCAGGGAAAAACTACCTCGTCAGTCTAAATCCTTTGCCGTACATAGAGTCACTTGCATTTGTAGTACAAAGTACAGGGCATATAAACAGAAATATATGCAACCGCATAGCCGAACATAGTCAAAAGTCTTTCAGTAGTGGCATCATCAGATTTGTCAACAGCACGATTTTTGAACACCCAAAGAAAAGAAGACACACCATCGACGCTGAACAACCTCATTCGATTATTGGTAAATCACTTGTGATGGTACCACAAAAACTTTAGAAAAGTACTGCCAACCACACTTATAACGATCAACATTCGCTCTTTAAGATCACAATCCTACAAATAAAGAAATCCCTTGAGATTCTTATATACGTCATCGGAACAGACAAGGAAAACAAATTATTCCGTCCAAACCTGAACAACGGCAAAGTTTCGACAGTCTCAGTTTCTTGTGAAACATATCACCGAACACTGCCAAAGGAGTTACGCCACGTCTGATTTACCTTGTTATGAGACTATATTCTCACATTCAACGTACTTGAATACTTGATTAACGTACCGTCTCACCCCTGTTTAATATTCCATGGATTGTTTTCAGATTCGTTCACCGGCATTGGATCCCCAGTCTGTAAACCTACACCTTATACATGTGAGCATGCATACACACGTCAACCTCGTTTTGTATCACAAAGGATATTACAAATTTAGTTTTAGGAAACTGCAGCAGAAACATATATATATATATATATATATATATATATATATATA
>QNGE01004597.1:11942-25030 GCA_008508345.1 Paragonimus westermani
ATATATATATATATATATATATATATATATATAACCAAATTGGAGATACAACGTGATGAGGATTTCATGTTGCCCGACGGCTTGTGCAGCGGTTTGGGTACTCCTATCAAACGGAACGTCGTCAACAGGACGGTTGTATCATTAACGCAGTGACAGTCAACCGAATCTATTAACAAACCACCGACAGTCCAGTCGGAGACGGAATTCCCTTAATTAATGTATTTCACACTTTCTGTATGCATCTGCATGCACTTTGATGTTTTCACTGGTGAAACATTTCGCTAATAACATTAATGGAAGGCCGCTCATAGGCGAAAATGGATCGCACAGCTAGCAAAGCGGAATGCCGGCTAGCCGGAAGGAGGAATGAGAAATCCTGGTATCGAAAAACGCATTACACACGTCACGATACTGATCAGGTAAATGAATTCAACGTGTTACGGCGCAAACGCGAAGTTAGTGGGGAAGGAAAGCACACTGTGTAAGCCAAGGGGAGCACAGGTACGAGTGTGTGAAAAGTATTGACTCACATCAACAACTAATAATGGTGGTAAACCGTCAGTATCAAGCTACTACACCTGGTGAGGTATTCATCGCCTCTCATTGACACAGTGATAGTTTTGTCCTTCATTGCTTTGCTGGGATCTGATTGCCCATTTGCTTACGATTAACCATATAAGCTTGCTACTGAGTGTGACATTGTTATCGGCCTCCATAACAAGTTCGCCTTGATCGCATAAGTGATCGAGTAAGTTTGTCTGCTCTCTACTGTGGCAGGTGAATCTATAGGATCCGCATTAAGTGAGCATGATCAGTGAGTGAAACTATTCGTGCAGTCAGTACAAGATACAGCACGGTCTTCTGGTCGATCTCATTCACTTCAAGATAATTTAGGTTGTGCAGCGCTAGGGTGGCTATATTCATTGTTTGTCTAAGCAAGTAACTGGTATTAACACCTTAGAACACACGTATTTCAGTTATTCTGATGAAGTGAATAAGAAAAATGCCCACTTACCCTAATCGTTTTCAATGACATTACGTTAACTTAACAATTCAGTAATTACAAAGCAGGACATGTGACATGACGCGACGTACCTGATACATGAATGAGGTCTAAGTGACCTAGCCATATGCAGGGATAGAAAAAACGATAAGCCAACCCGCAGCCAACTGGTAGAACGAAATTCACAATACAGACGAGTAAATCTCAAGTGATGATAGAGTGGAAGATGTTGACAGCCATAGCCGCGTAGAATCACTTAAGAAGACATTGAAAACCAAGTAAATAGACTTGGTATACAAGCAAGTAATAAGTGCTGAATTAACGACTAGTACTCCATAAATCCAACAACCACTAAGGCCAGTGTTGTTTGGGCAAGGTGAAAGCACTACCGCTAATTCACTGTCACACAAAAAGTGGTCCAACCACCAACACTGGTCTAGGGTAAACCGTTAGGTGTAACGAAGCGATAACGGTTATCAAGGGCTACTATGCTGGGATGAATGTGATCGACAGGTAGATGCCAGACGAATCTGGCTTTTTTTAAACAAAGTGCCAGGACAAGTGGTTATGCTGCGTTCAGCAAAGTTATGAAGTTGGCGGGTTCATTGCCTTAAACAATCTGTCTACTCAAATAGACCAAAGTAGTCACAACCTAGACCGACACCACCATCAACCGTGTGTTCCGAGGTGCAGCAACAACAACGAAAATGCACCAAACCAAACAACTCACGAAAGAGGCAAGATAAACCAACTCAAACTGGCAGCATGGCTAGTGCCATAGATTGCATCATTTGAAATCCCAATAAGATACATTTCTAATGAACGGTGACAACGGCGGCGTAGGCGCCAGTAAAATTTAAGCTCGAGAAGCCAATAATCACTGTTACGGGACGAGATCGAAACAAAGGAGCAAACATTCGATGTCGTGTCATAGCAGGCAAGAACCTGATCAGAGGGTACGGTGGCTCTGGTCTCTGTTCATCTCAACAATCACGTGGAATACCCCAGAAGAAAATGTTACTACGAAGGTCGAAAAGTACGAAAAGAGGTCTAAGCGGAAGAATTAGAAGTGGTATGAATGCAGGTACGCCATTAACCACGGCACACCACCATCTCGGATAACGTTGCTAAGCCTCGATTTCAGTGATCATGAGGACCCTAGCCAAGTAGACGACGCCTACCTACTTTGCACAGTGGAGCAGTCAGGATCTTCATATTTCCTAACCACGTTGTCGTCGAACCACCATGTGGTTTCACTCAAATGTTAGTGGTCTCAATGTTCGGTATGGCAAATTACAAGCCGCCATGCAGAGTAAGTGACCCACCCTTGGTTGTACGACTAGTTGACCAATTGGTAGCGCAACCCGAACGTTCCGAAAAAACGCGCCCGCGTATTCCACACGACATCAGTCCATTTGACAACGGTAGAAAAGCACAGCAAGTGTATTAAAGTCTAAGTGGCGAACCGTCCACGTCTAGACATAAAGCAAAACGGAACGCATGCAAGCATCATTCCGTATAAACCAGCCCGACCACTCATTTTGTTCAGCATAGTTTGCGTGCCTTCGGTAGAGAGGCTACAAGATCATCCGCATACTCCAGGTTGGTCAACTTAGTGTGAGGAAGAAGCCTAACAACAAGCTCCCTGGGTCCTTGAAGCGCATGTTCCATAATGTTGTCTGCGGAAAAAGTGAACCGGACTACGAAGATCGCACATCCTTAACAAATACCCCCAGTAGTAATGAACACCCGAGACTGTTATATCTCGGAACGACCGAGTGGATGCAATTGAACTGGAACGATTTTTACAACGTAGTGATATGGTACGCGCTGTTTTACCCCGAAGGCTTGATTCCCCCAAAGCCGACTACGAAGGAAAAACACTGGTCTCCCGAAAAGAGCGTTTACTGTCTCAGTCCGAAGTTCCGATTGCCGAAGTCAAAGTAAAAAATGCAGCTCTTGCGTTTTTATAGCTCGCCAAGCGATCGGGGGAAACAAGCAGGCACATTAGTGTCCAGTATGTAAATCCGCCGACCGGGTAAAAAAAACGAGCTAACTAGCGTCCAGTATGTGAGTCGGCGCCAGAGATAAAAAAATGGTGGTACATCAAAGGAATTCAGCTTTACAAAAAAAACGGTAAATGCTCATTCCAGTTAGTAGACAGTTTTTTGGGGGTATGTGACATGCCCAAGAGAGTTGTCCAAAAATCCTCACTCTGTTTGCAGAGTGAGCATGCGGTGATCTAGACAGATTCGCATATCTCCCTCATACTCCTTTGCGCAGAAGACAGTTCCAGGGATCATCACGAGCCATCGAATCAAAAGCAGCATCTATGTCAAAAAAGACCACAACTGTTGGCTGCTTCTGTGAGCCCCGATGTTCCAGTACTCGCACCCACAACCGGAACGGAACCCCCCCTGTTCTTCGCGAGTCTGACTTCCTTTTGGATTGGCGAGCCAACGTGAAATGAGACGCGTGAGTAACTAGGACGCAGCAGACACTTCTGTGATTGCCGCACAGACTGTGGGCTCCCTGTTTGAAAACGAGAATTACAGCTGAATAGCAATCGAGGCATTACTTCAGTTTCCCAAGTCTTCTGCGGGAGTATCGTCAGTTCTGATACAACTCTCCCCCCATCTCTGAAAATGAGAGAGGAGGTCTGCACCAGGAGCCTTGTTACGATTCAATAACCTGATGTCCAGTGCCACTTCTGATTCCGACGGAGGGCTATCTGAAACGCAACAGCCGACCATTCCGGTCTCGTCATACACACAGTCTGGTTAAGGCCAGCTAAACCGTTCTTCAAAATGTTTAGCCCGACTGTCAGGTCAGCGCGATTGATTAGTAGAAAGTGGACCATCTTTTTCACGTGGTCTCACTGACACACACTCGACGACCAGCACAACCACAAATCACGGGGAAAAGCCCTCTGCTACTCCAGATATAAAGGCTCTTTCCAACTCTTTCGACCGTTCAACTAAGTGGTGTTCACGGGCTTTGCGCAAGCTTTTAATCAGCTTGTGTTTAAGTTCTCGACGGTAGCCATTATATTCAGAATCTGACGGAATCGAGCGACGCATGTTCATGAGTGTTATCGACGTGGGGAATCTGTCGGAAATGAACAACTACTTTGGAACACACTTCTTCACAGCATCTACACGGCTGTCTTGATTTGTTTCAGTGTTCGTTAAGGTCTCTCATCTGACTCGAACTGGACAACTCGCTCACCAATCCTCCTGGTAAGCGTTCTTTACATTCTCCTCGCTCGAACGCCAGTCAAGTAATTTGGATTTACGACCATATGAGCAGTGGAAAAAATGACAAAGCATAACGGGCAAATACAACAGTATGGTCCATGTCCAGGCAGTTGTTCCAAAATGCCCGAGAGTCTAACAGAATAGCGCCACCCGTAACTGTGTCCATGGCTGCGATGCGCATGAAAATCTCCATGTAACACAGTGCCTCTTCCTTGTTTGGAATACGGTGCTCGAAACATAGGGACCATGAGATACACATAGCTACAGTAGTCTTTTGCTAATGTCAGTGTGTTGTGCCCGGACACTAAACATACCTCCCAGCCGCTTCTCTTCGTAGGAAAGACGACCAAGCTCAGCATTCTAATCGCCCACCAGTGTGATGATGTCTGAGTGTTTACTCTGCTTCAGAAGGACAACGAGGGTGTCGTATAACGCATTCTTGGTAGCGTCCGAACAGCTGTCCGTAACAACATACGTTGATATAATGAGAACAAGGTTTTTCTGATTTGCATCGACAGACCTTAGCCGATGCACTGAGTCTGATAGCATACAAGCGACGGTTCGCTGGGATCTAATCGAGCAAACGTTGCTCTGCTTTGGAACTCAGTGTGATTCCCATCCCAGCTTGACCACGAGATTCAGTTGCGGCGTTGCCATAAACCTTAAGAGAGAAGCGCTTGAATCGGCAGATATCTAGAGGACAGTGGAGAGCGGTGACAGAATCGCAAACTCGAATCTCCGACAGGCAGCATACATCAAGCTTCGTACTAGAGAGAGTACTTGCCAGAGCAGCATGCCGACCTACTAGTCAGAGAGAACGGGTATTAGAGGCGCCAATATTTACCCGTTGTCTTGGCTCCAAAACACAACCATCGCCCGAAGGTACATGGAAGGTAGAAAAATTGGGGGGAGACGTAAAATAGGGGGAGAAGGTCGTGAATGATGTCAGTGTCAGGAGAACGATAACTTCTGACACCTCACAGTCGTTTATGCCGTGGATGAGGGTTAACTTGTGAGACTCAACCCCGAATCTCTGACTGAAAAGTCTGACCCGCGAGACAAGATACAGGGTTTTCTTGAGGGACCCTATCCAGAGCCAATGGCTCAACTGCCTGGTTCACTTGGCAGTGATCAACTCGTCTAGCCCGAGGGTGCAGTGAATAAGGCATTGATGTCTGATTCTGAGCACTACTGTGTGTAATGGATGTATTCGGAGCTACATCAGGCTTCTGGGTGATACCGGATGTTTTTCGCCCGTATTGGATAATACGCCAGCGGTCGCAACCAATTGTTGGGCGAACGGAGTATTCTTTGTTTGAGGGTACCTTTTCTAACCACCTTCTTCCGGAGAAGCAAGACAGCAGTGTCGTAGCCATGAAAACGGTTCTGTTGTAGGCCCATAGGACCGTATCTCGCTACCTAAGCACTCCTACGCAACCAGTGGTGTGACATACAATCCTGATTGCGACTGTTTTTGTCTGACTGTTCCCCTTTGGTCTGTCTGACAACTGTAATTACCGACGCTTCTCCCACTGAAACAGGTGCGGTTCTTGAACAGTGTGGTAGACGTGTTACATGCATTTCACGTCTAAACGTGGGTATTCTTGGACCCAACGTGAAGCCCTTGCAGTGTATTGGGCTGTTAGAAGACTTCATAAACATCTTTGTGGATTATCACTCGTTATTGTAATAAATCATAAAGGTTTAAAATTACCGTATCATTCTAGCAAATCGCCGGCAGTCATCTGCTGCCATGGTGCAACGCTGGAACATTTCTCTTAGTTCCTACAATTACACAATTACCCATCATAGTAAAAAAAAAACAATTCATCACGCTGATTACTTATCCAGAATCCCGTCACCGGACTCAAACTTTAACGGTGCTGACTGTTTACTAGTTCAACCACTGCCAATAAAAAGATATGCACTTGTGTGCGATACACGTCAATCTTGTCATCTTTGTCTTAAGACGCGGCTGGACACAACAGGAGCGACGTAGATTTCCTGCAATTTACTGTTGTTGTGAAAGTTTTTCCGGATGGTTTACTGTGTTTTGATGATCGGGTTGTAATGTTACCGACTCTCACATCTGATGTCCATGTGGGTTCGCATTCCGGACATTCAAGGGTCGATATGATGAATTCGCTTGCACGCTCATCTTATTTGTGGCTGGAATCAGAATCAGACATTAAACACACCGCGAAAATTGTAATAAATTCATACACAAGACTCACACAAAACAATCACAATGGCTTCCATGGCCTGTTACTTTGAAACATTTCAGAGAGTTCTGATTACTGTCGTTCATTCCTGGGGAAATACTAAGCCCTAATGATTATTGATGCTTACTCCAGATGGCTTGAAGTCTTTCTCACATCACCGAATGTAGACTTTACACAACATGCTTTGAGAAAAGTACTCTGTCACGAGGGTGTACGTGCTGGTTTGATCACCGACTCACTTCAGTGCCAAGTCTTTGGAAGAATGGATTAAAGGACTTGGATGTCGGTATTTGTTTACTGCTCCGCGACGTCCACAGTTCAACAGGCTTGCAGAGAACTTTACACGCACGCTGAAATTTGCCACTGCTTCTTTAACGCCAAATTCATGTGTGGAACTTGACTGAAAAATCGACCATTTTCCCACGCAATACAGAAACGCATCACATTCAGTAACTGGAAATAGTCTCGCAATACTTTTCAAATCTCTTTCTCTGCGTACAAGCCTCGACCGTGCAAAAACAGCTGATGTTACATTTTTCAGAGGCAACGGTTTAAGTCCTGCTAATGGAATAGTTCTTTCATCTCATGGAAATCGCATGGTTACTATTCTTGACTTGGAAGACCTTTCTTGCCATCGAAGAAATGTTGACTAGGTTGAGTTCAATTCTAAAGGTCAGTCTATTAGCAGAAACCCTGTTGGTTCGAATTCCAATGAAACCTTTACAGATAATCCTGTTGCAGTTGAAGAAAACAGTACTGAGGTAGGGGCTATTTCTGTAGTGCACGAGACACTCAAAAAACTGATGGTCAGAAGATCTAAAGTTTTCAAATCCAGATCACCACGGAATTACAGATATCCGCACGTTTATTCGAGGTGTGGTGAATGTGATGAACATGACTGACACGCTTTTTTTTTTACTTTGTTATGCAATTGTTTCACTATTCCAATATTCTGTACAAGTGAAACATACGACTTAACAACGAACGTTTTGTGTTATTGTGCCTAATAGTGTTTTGCGATTCCTATACGTTTGACCGTAATTCTGTACAGTTCACTTTTAATTACAACATATACGAAAACTTGCAACAAAAATGCCATTGTAAAGTGTGCTCTCTAGTGAATTCCACTTCTGCCTCACTAATTCTTAGAGAAACGTCTGTCACAGTCAAACGGAAGCTAAGTAAGTCTGTCACAAAGTCTAATATGTTTGGCACTATCAAGATAGACAGTGATTGTCCTTCATCATAAGCGACACTGTGCTTGGTTCAGTTGTTCGTCGTGCATCTTCTTTCGGTCAAACTAAGATCAGGGCGAACAGATGACAGAAGCATATGACGTTGTGCTCTGGTTCGTCCTGTACATCGCATTAAAGCGTGAGATGTATGCAAGGTCAACCAATTTGATCATCACAATGAGCCTTCCACTATGACGGCATCCGTCATAATGAACACGAAGACATTTAAGAATCAAAGATTTTCTCTCTAATAGTGAATGTTGTCTTATAACAACGTTACACGTGGTTGCCCTACAATGCATAAAGAGTAAATTTGCCCTCATGACATAGTCGCTAACTAAACATGCTTGTGGGCCACGCCCCTCATATGGTTTTCACGTTCTTGTCGAGGTACCTTTAAAAAGTGGGCTAACTATTGATATTGTATGTAAAGCATGTCGGTCCACACTAGTTGATAACGTTAAAAAAAGTTAAAAGATTGCTCATTCGGAAGAGATGAGCAAAACGAAATCGTAAACCAGAAACCGCAACATTACGAGAGAACAGTCCTTTAGCGAATCAGCCAAATTTACTTCTTTAATTTGGCACCAAAATCCGTATGGACGTCTTTGTCAGCAGATCAGAAAATTGGCAAAGCTGAGCATACACATTTTTTACATTATAGGATGTAACAGAGAACTCACATATAAAAAAGAAGTTGGACAAAACAGAACTGAACCATCGTTTGAATTCGTAAGGCGAACAGATGTACAACTGAACAACAGGTTTTTACCGAACGTACCACAGTTCGACAACTCCGACGGCCCCGAAAAATCATCTGTTGGCGAGCACGTGAGGCGGAAGCCAGAATTTTGGCAACGTATTCGTCTGTTAGTAATTCGAACGGAGATACTGGAAAAAAAAGAAAAATAAGACGAAAGATGATTGCGAAACAATGCAACTAAGGAACGACACCAGTGCCTCTGAACAACTGAGGTCGAACAGACTATGTTGAGATACCTTCAATCATTGCCCCTTTGTGACAGCTGTTAGCTGTTCGAGTAAACAGACAGGCCAGTAAGTGAAATCTTAACATGAGTGGTGGTTACAGTGGTGGTTACGGACACACACAGGAGTCCAAAAAAGTGTTGTAATGTAAAAGATATGTTGAAAAATCTGGAGGATCGAACAACATCTGAGAAGCGTAGGAAGCATGCGGTGGTCAAATCATCATCATCGTAACGATGGAGCCTGATCAAAGGAATTGTAGCTCGGGCCGCCGGACGTTGAATATCCTAGAAGGAAACGTCATTCAGAAGGTCAACAAATACTAAAAGAAGACTAAGCGGAAGAACTAGAAATGGTATGGATACAGGCACGCCATCAAATGCGACACACCGCCATCTCGGATAGCGTATATAACCAGCGGTTTGAGTGATCAAGAATCGTATCTTCTGTTGATCATTGTTACTCCACATCAAGGACCCTTTCTTAACGGATGTGAGGGCAACTCGGTTGTTGAACCATTTTTCGTCCTTCAGTCGTCCCTCAAACCGATCTGTTGTACAAAGACCGACCAGTTCTTTAACTTGTCTCAATTTTGATTATTACTAGTGTAAATGCTAAACTGTCTTCAATGCACCGTTCGTCTTCATCATCATCATCATCATCATCACCATAGACGGCAATACACCTAGCTGCCACGCAACCATGAAGAAAAGCAAACTCTGTATAGGACGAGGGAAGAAAAAAGGGGACGGGAAGGGACTTAACTACTAAGAAAAATAGCTACAACTACACTCAAACATACATCGAGGTTCCTGCACCTTATAAACAATCACACAACCGAGGTATAAGTGACAGTAAAGCGTCATGAGCAAAGGAGCATCCTTACGGCTTACACTGCCCCGCATCATTAAATGCACTCACTTCACAGTCAACTCGGACAAACAACAACATTCACGCCACTAAGCTCAGTTGGCCACCATCTCACCTAAGATCCCAAGCCACCCACTGGGAGAGTCGCAAGGACCCCGGCTCGGGAGACGAACTCGATCTACAAACCTTTCGTGAACGATTTCATCGGCCTACGCCAAGTCATCATCTGTCCACCTCGCACCTTGCGTCAATCGGCCGCAGAATCGGTAAAGAGTGCTCGGTGTGGCAGGCGACTAGCTGGCACCCTTCATACATGACCTAACTACCTCAGTCTGTACAAATATAAGGACTGAACAAAAGAACTCGTTTGACAATCAGTGCCAAACAGTCACTTCCTAACCCCCTTGTTGCTTACCGGTTGGTACCACCCGATACAAGCGACCGAACGCAGACATCGGTGGTCAAATACCTGAAGACGGTTTGCTTTTTCCACCCTGAGCGGCCAAGTTTCCCTGCCGTAAAGTAATACAGCTCTCATCGTTGACTGGTACACGTGACCCCTAAGAATAAGACAGATACCTCACTGTCGCCCTAGGTGCCTCAGATTAGCGAAAACCACTCTATACTTAGAGATACGCGTTTCTATTTCGTTCCATACACCTCCGCCACTGCCGTTGATGCCGCTTCCCAGATATAAAGACCCACCAACAACCTCCATGACTTCACTAACTAACACTAAATCTACGTAATCACAGCGACCTTGCAGAACCAATGCGCTTTGCTGCCTCAAAGCGCAAACGCGAAATAGCGTTTAGCGATGTTCGTACTGCAGTTAGACTTCCAGCAGGTAACAGGTCCACGCCGACATCTTGTGAGTGCAGCAGACATTCCCCCATTATTATGTTGCCTATGACGACATTGAGCAAAAATGGTGAGAGTGAACAGCCTTGACGTACGCCGCTCCTGGTGCTGAAACTGACAGACAGTTCACCGTAAACCCTAACCTGAGCTAACAAACTGAGTCTTACAAATTGACATTGTTTTCGGTCGGTTGCTTGGATTGTTTTGAAATAGGTTGGCCACACTGTTCAACAGTAACTTGAAATCATGGACCATTAAGAACGCTGGTTCTGTACAGTTCAGGATTCCAAGAGAAATCGCAACTGCGCTTTGTTCACCGTCATCGAAGGCAGAAATGCACCAGTGTTTCGCACTGACTAACTGCCATAAAACCACGATGAGAGCAAGCAGTAGCCATCGAAAAAGGTAGAAAGAGAAGACAGGAAATTTAGCCAGAAAACAAACTCTGCCTACAGTAAACTAATCAACACTAAAGTGGCCGCAGCGCACAAACAAACAATCGAGTGATGAGAGAAAGTAAGGTGATAAAAGCGAAATAACGTCCTTACGGATTCCACCGTACCGCGTCATGTAGTGTACCCACTTTGTAGGCGACTCCGCCACATTCAACAAAATAGGGCCGATTTGTTTCAATCTCACTTACGATCACAAACAACTGAAGTAATCAAAATGGAAGAACACATTTGGAATTCCCTTCTTTTTGAAAATTGTCAGACAGCATAATCTCATTATAAACGCTGTCAAGATCAGTCAACCTTGATGAACGGGGTCGGGCTAACCCTCCTTCGATTTACTCAATAGCTCCACACCCCTTTCCTGATGAGTGACAGAAGTAGGATAACAATGACAAGAACGACGCTTAAGACTAGCGTTGGCTAAATGCACAGCCGCAACACTGGCCCACTGTGTTCCCAGCCACGTGGCCGGCAAAGAAGTAGTCACCTCGATGTTGAGTGCTTGAATATAGACGTGGGCAGTTTTAGTGCCTAAACCTATTCTCCTTCCCCTCTGGCCTTTTTGGTTCCCGGGCAGGACTTGCTTTAATCTTCAAGGATGTATGGCAGTTAAGCAACAGTGGGAACCACTGACATATTGCTCTCTGATGATGGCGATGAATGCTAGTCCAGGCCTGCCACTCAAACGAACCCGTCCTCACGAAGACAGCCGACCTGAGAGTTCATATCTACGGGCAGTGGAATTAAGTCCAAACTGTGTCCATCAACACAGGGGGCAGCCAGATCTGATTGAAGGTTGTTTTTCGCGTTGACTTCAATACAGCCCGTTGAGGCATAAGTAGATACAATGAAAAGATTTATAACGACTTAACGTCTAGAGCTGGCCTTAGAAGAACTTGTTAAGCGGACGGCACAGTTTAACGTTTATGGGAATCCAATCAAGCAACGCTGCGGACTACGCTTACTCCAGCTTGACAGTTAGCGGCTGTTGTGGGGTCACTGGAAGTGTATAACCAATATCGAGTGGGTAGGATGGATGCTGCCACTTCGATACGTTGACGTTTGTCGTGGATTTTAGGTTCTAAAACGCTGCAGACTTCAACAATGAGCGAGTCTTATGTCCGTGTGAGATTGGCCCATTGACTTATCTGTTTCAGGGTGTGAATATTGAAGACGTTAACATTAATTCATATTCTGAGCCTAAGAATGGGTCGAGGGATACCGGAGTCTGATGGTAAGAGATGAAACTTTTCCGGACAGTGTTACTGTGATTAGCTAGATCTGTCGTGTGATCTGTAGATTTACTATTAGAAATAGGGTGAAGGGGACTGAAAGTTGAATTGAATAGGACAATGGGGTGGGAACAGCAGTAACGTAATTTCGTCTGTACACCCTGTTGTATGCAGCAGAAAAGGTGAGAAGAGAATGCGACATGGTTGACACCGCGTAGAATTAGTGGTTTTAAATGTATGTGCACCAAAATAGCGCCAGGATGCCTGGACCTGGACAAGAGGACGATTGGGGTTCTCAACTACAAGCCTTCAGCTGAAGAAATGAGTACTGTAAAGCAGTTGGGTGGGTGGCAGTGCGCCAGTAAAAAGAGGCCAACCTTCTTCCTAACGGAAACCTGGAAGGCTAGGAGACTGAGGTTCGTCAGACTTCTATCTGCCTGGCAAGGGTGGCTCTGTCGGTGCGATAATCGAACCGTCCAGTTTAGCTCAGTATATCATGAAGATGCAAATGCTGTTACACCGTGTAAAGAACCAGTCTCATTATGACGAACTGAGCCTTATCATATTTATCCTGTTAACCAGTTCTGTCCACTTAGTTCTGTGTCAAACGATTATCTTTATTATGTCTTCTACCCGGGCACCTGGGCGGGTCGATTCATTAAGGTCATCATCATCATCATAGACAGCAACACATCAGTGGTTCACACTAATGCTTAACTGCCACACAACCATGAAGAAATAGCAAACCCTATATAGAAAGAGAGAAGGAAATAAAAGGGGACGGGAAGGGACCTAACTACTGAAAATGACTACGTCCATATTCCAACATTCAGCATCAAGGTGCCTACACCTTGCAAACAACACAACTGAGCTGCAAGTGAGAGTAAGGCGTCATCAGCGAGACAGCTTTCTTACGGCTTTCACTGCCACGCGTCATTAAATGCACTCACTTCACAGACAGCTCAG
>QNGE01004597.1:25836-46817 GCA_008508345.1 Paragonimus westermani
GAAACCCTGCCTGTTCTTCCCTAATGTTTACCTCTCAAGCTGCAGTGAGTCGGCGAAGTATAATAGATGCTAAAACCCTAGAAATGACTGGGGTCAAACTAATTCCTCTGTGGTTTTCACAAGAACCCCTTATACCTTTCTTGAATATAGGAACTATTATCGAGTGACCCCAACTCGAGGGGACAGTTTGCGTCGTCCACACGAGTTGAAATAAATGAGTCAAAGCTTCTACTGTCTCTCCCCCTTCTTTGAAAAGTGCTGGCACAAGGTTATCTGGACCAGCAGCCTTATTACGCTTGAGAACCGCAATGCAATTGCGGACCTCAGTTTCAGTGGGTGGTTCCAAGCCTACCGACCATGGCACCACATTACAAGTTTGTGGCGGCAATGCGGTAGATGCAGGAGGCCAGTTAAATTGACCTTCAAAGTGTTCCACCCATCGCTCTAACCTTCTGGACTTACTATAGATGAGTGTGCCATCTGTCTCGCTGATAGCTTCACTGACAGACCGTCGCCTGGGATAAGTTTAAACAATTCGCCAGTGTTTCCTGAAGCAAAAGCCGTCTCCATCTCCTTAACTTTTCCCAATAACCAAGCCTCACAATCAGCATGTAGGCTACGTTTCAGTTTCCTACGGACATCTCTTCTACACTTGTTATATGAACTGCCAGGTGGTTTGAGTAAGCCGGCGTTGCTTATTCGTTCCACAGATACCCATCCGTTGGCTGTGTCTGGCAGTTAGACGTGAACCATGAATCATGTGTTACTGTGTGATTTCGAAGTCGTATAGAACCAACAATTATAAACCGCAATACGTCGGTGACATACATTGACACGACCACCAAACAACCACGAAAACCATCGTCCAACAAGAAGTAGAATTCAACTCAAGAAAACAATTACGCCTAAACTCCATCGATCAACATCAACATACCTATGCAACAAAAAGCAGTCAGGTTCGACCGGACTTCAACAATTGAAGAGGATGAAACGCAGAATTCGAACCTAACCAACGTCCACATATGGATCGCATTAAATACGAAAACAAATGATGTGGACCAGTCAAATAAGAACATTAATTAAGGAGCAGCTTGAAATACACGCTGGCTCTTACACGACACATAGGGGTCAATCAGGATGAAAAGGGAAGTTTTTGCCCCCAAAGTTCCGGAAATTCTTTAAAAGCTAACCGGAAGAAACCAAATACGTAATGCTTCGCACTTACTGATAACGCACACGTGAAGCTGTACCCACCTGTTTCAGAGTTGGATGTCTCACTGGGATCGCCCGCATCAGCCCGGTCAAGCTCTTGACCTCCAGACGATTCATCTGCCTCTCTGTTGACGGGTGATCTGTCACCAGGGTCCGCCTCTTCACCTTGCTGATCTCTGGTAGCAAACCGCTGAGCACGTTGACTCTCCAACCATCTGTTCACGAAGCGAGAGAGACAGAGTGCGACAGGAGTGCGTAGCCTACTAGGTGGTCATTCAATTCTGCACTGGATTACGTCCATCATCATCATAGACAGCAATACATCAGTGGTTCACAATAATGCTTAACTGCCACACAACCATGAAGAAACAGCAAACCCTATAGAAGAAGAGAAAAGGAAAAAGAAGGGGAGGGGAAGGGACCTAACTACTGAAAATGACTACGTCTATATTCAAACATTCAACATCAAGGTCCCTACACTTATGGGTTCAAAAAATACCTTCACGTATTGGACAGCATGGATCAGATAACACATCCTCAACAACCCACACGTGTCAGTTGGCCAACTCAACGTGACTTTTCCACCAGTGCAACTGCAAGACTGACAGAGGCATACACCCATCCTAACCACTGGTGGTAAGCTGTTGGAGGCATTCGAGAAGTCTACCTTGTCGCGCACTGAGCTACCCAATCGAGAAAAAACAAAACAAGACTCTGAGCGGTACTAAGCACCTATTTATAGAGGAACAACAGCATTTACGACTACTATTAATCGAAAGGCGTCCTCACGTTTTGATTGGACAGTTCGTTGCTGTGTTGCTCCATGACCTTGCATTTAGCAGCTCGAATGCTGTAAACAGATAAGCAATCAACAACAGCTAATCGTGGGTTCTCAGGGACACACTAGACCCACACCTTATCTCCTGATTTAAAGCCTTTAAATTTCGGAGCCCAGCGAACATAGTGCGTTTCCTGTTGCATTCTGTGTCGTTTTAGGCTTTGTTGAACATTTGACTCGTCTAATATGTCATACCGCAACAGCTCAGATGCCACCAGTAATTTTGCCCCCATCCTTCTCCCAAACACTCGCTTCGTCGGGCTGTATCCAATGATCAAGTTCGGCAGGTTTCTTCCTTCTAGAAGCACTAGATAAGTCTCCCCTTGACTCTTTGACAACCTGTAAGTCTTCTGACAGCCATAACTGTCGTTTCGGTCTTCCCACTTGACTGACTGTTGTACGAGATGCTTGTTCGATTATGAAATTCCCATTTATCTGCAAACGTCTTGAATTCAGCGCACACAAACTGAGGACTATTACCAGAGAAAAACACCTCCAGTAAGCCATAAGCGAGCGAAGGGAGCACGCAGTTTGTTGATAACTGTACCCTGGGTGGTACTGCTTAGTTAATCGATTACAAAGTAGTCCGATAAATAGTCCACCGTGACCAAGCACTGTTTCCCGCCGTGTGAATAAATCGGCCGCAACTAGCTGCCAGAGTATTTTCGGAATTTCTCAGCAGCACCATTTTCTTCACTTGGCTAGAATCCTGCTTTCCGCAAATTTCGCACTTCGCTATGTACTCCTTTATCTTACTGGACATGCCTGGTCAAAAGTAAAGTTCCTTTGATCTCCGAACACAGCTGTTCACACCAGGATGTGCCACGTGCACTCGTTCAATGAACTTCTGCTACAAATCCCTCCTTTGAAACTTATTCCTTGTTCTTGGGCAAACTGATCGCGGCCCTTAAAAATACCACCAGGTCTTTGGATAGATTCTTTTTATTCTGCGGCCATCCATCTTTTATAACTTGAATCAGCTTCTTAACTACTTGATCTTTTTCCGTTGCGTCTTTCAGATTCACCATCCTATTCATCGGTACCATCCTGTAATCCACTGATGCGGTCGTCTCGAACCCAGAGTAATCCGTCACAGAACCGGGTATATAAGCACGAGGGAGTGTCCGCGGTGTGAAGTTGGTCCCCGGGTTAGTAGACTAGCTCACAATCGTACTTTTGTAGCCTGATCATCATCCGTTGTAGGTGTCGGGGCGCAGCACTCACTGGCTTCTTCAAAAGTGGTATCAGAGGTGTGTAGTCTGTGTACCACTGTCTTTCTTCCGAATGTATACGTGTTGAAGCACTCTAGAGCAAAAGCCACTGCCAGAATTTCTTCTCCGGTTTGTGTATAGTTTCGTCCCGCTGTCGAAAGGCTCCGGCTTCTGTAGTCAATCGGTCTCCTCTGTTTTAGTAGCACAGCTCCAAGGTCTGACTGGTTGCGTAACATTGGATTACCAGAGGAAGCTCAAAATTATAATATGCTAATACCGGGGCTATCGAAATTGACCTTTCTATCTCGTCAAACGTTGATTACCGGGCTTCGTCCCACATCCACTGGACTCCTTTGTGTACAAGTTGTCGAACTGGACGCAATGTGTCGGTCAACTTCGACAGAAATCGATTCAGGTAATTGGTCATACCATTAAGAGATGAAACCGCCTTGGCATCTTCGGGGGCGGTATGTTTTGGATGGCATTCACTTTGTCTGGATCGACTATCAGTCCTTCAGACGTCAGTAAGTGTCCATGAAACATCACTTGCGTCGCCCGAGAAACGATCTTTTCTCATGATGGCGTTATTCCCTGTAACATGCACCATTTTAGAAAACCCTTAAGGTTCCGGTCGCCCTCCGTGCTGTTGCTTCTGAATAACAGCACACTGTCAGCGATACAAGTCGTTCCTTCGAGTTTACCAAGCGCCTGAATTAGCCGTATCTGGAAAATTTCGTTCGACGCTTTCAATCCAGAAGGTAAACGCAGCCACCGGAAATGCCCGAAGGGGGGGGCGACAAATATTGTCTAGAGTTGGTAACTTGCATTGTTCTCTTCAGAGTACCACATTCAGCGGACTGGGGTCAATGCACACACGAATACCACCAAACATTTCCAACTCAATCGCAACCTGAATGATCCAATCGATAAGCCCATCATCTACTGCTGCTAGTACTTTCAGCTTGAGTAAACAACGTAACTCGTCCTTAAATTTCTCACGGAAGGCACCGGCCGGTAACGCAACCGGTACGGCATTCTCGACTGTAGAGAAACTAACAGTTTTGATATTGGTATGTTCACCGAGCTTGGTATTTAGGTTTCAAACGTTTCATCACCAAGCGAGGCGACATCGTCACTGCGTAAGTGTTCCAGCATATAGTTTTGAGTGTGGAGTTTGGTGAAGTTCGACGGATACCTGCACTCATGTAGCACAGTGAGTTGACCTACTGACCTGCATACTGGTTGGTCGTTTTCCGTTGTGTTTTACCTCTGACCTGACCGTTGGTTGACTTCTGTTATGCAAGCAAAACGAAACCAACCAATAATGGGTCAAATCAAAGGTCAAAAACAACGGAAAACGACCAACCAGAATTAAGGTCAGTAGGTCAACTCACTATGCTACATAAGTGCAGGTATCCGTCGAACTTCACCAAACTCTACGCTCAAAACTATACGCCGAAACAATTAGGCACTGATGATTTCATATCGTTTGGTGATGAAAAGTTTGCAACCTAAGTGCCAAGCTCGGCGAACATATCAATACCAGAACCATCAACCCGAGCTAGGAACAACACCACCACTGTTCCCAACCATCAGAGACTAACAGTATCTGGCATATGTTGGGGAAAGGCTATTTTCCTCAAAATTCGTTTGATTTTCGAGATATCTTCGGAAATTAATTCGTGAATTTGAGTTTGATTCTTTCGCCCCATAACGTGCTAAACCTTAATTTCGGCACACATTTCACCCCCGCTTCTAACTGGCCCACTCCGCCTTTAATGTACCAAATCAGGTGCGATTCTTCAAATATGTTCAAAAACTCTATATACGCAGACGTTGGTCTGCTATATTGCCTACGATTCGAGAGTAGACACATTTTCGACTGAAGGTCAAGGTCTTCTGTGTACTTCTGGGGTTTTCGGGTATCTTTAATTTCTGTGCTACGTGTCCGTGATTCGTGTATTCGTTTGCTAGTCATTTCTCGTCATTGTTGACAAGCGGTTCACAATAGCATACAACCCAAAACCGAATCAAACATGTGAGAGTGCTCATCAAACAGTTGGGGCATCTTTAACACGAAGAAAATTGTCATCATGAAAAGTTACAGCCCATTATCTGAATGGCATCCAATCCGAGGATTAGTGTTGAATCTCCTTTCACAACAACAAAAAATCAAACAAGATTAGCCATTCTTCAGATTTTTGACCGGTATACTTGTTTTCCCCAACACTTGTGTTTTTGACCCATTCCATATTCGCAGTTGTGCACCGGACGGCTCCACCACCGACGTCTGAAGATATACCGCCGTTGTAACATGAACGGATGCGCCCGAATCCAGCTGACATCGTTGTCGTTTGCCTTCAGTAAGAATTTTGGCGTAAACTCCTCTCGATCCAGGTGCATCTCAAACGTCATTCAACATTTGCTGGACCTCTGCTTCCTCACTGATCAGTCGAACGGATGGTGACTCGCACTGCTTAGCGGAATGGTTCTTCCGACACTTCATGCAAGTTTTTCCAAACGCTGGACGTTTCTCTATCTGTCGTTCAGGGTGTCCATTGCAAAACAGGCAGGGGTGTGCTGAGGGTTTGGCTTGTGCTCGGCTAATCGCGTTGATCTTTCCATTTTCACTGTTAAGGCCCTTGATTCTCTGTTAGGCAGTCGCCTCACTGTTGCAAATGTCAATACGCTGGGCAAGTGTTAACTGTCTCACTCTCAGCCATCTCTTGGTCAATGCAGCGTTCTGAACAACAAGAACCGTTCTACCGCGTATGCGGCTGTCCTTCATGCACTTGCAAAAACTGCAAGTCCTAGCCACCTCCTTTAGTGCCGTCAATGACTGATCGACAGATTTCCCTCGACGACGGTTCCTCTGAAGGAAACGGAAACGTTCAAAGTGACAGTGGCATGTGACGAAACCGCTGCATTACATCGGTTTCACACCACTGCTCTGACAACCAGTGAGTGCAGCAGTCTCGGTACAGAGTTTGCCAGCTCAGATATAACTTACGCGTACCAACAAGTAGCCTGTCAATTAGTGCCCTCGTTGCACGCGCGGAGTTGGGTTATAAGCGAGTTCAGTACCCGGTGTGTGACTTGGATTTGGGGTGTAAGGTCTCTGAAGTCAAAGCATGCTTTATTAAGACGCTTCGTTAGAGAATATGGCGAAGAATCGCATTCAGTAGCACATGAATTGAACCCACGAGCCTCGTAAATTGAGCGTTACGTGCAAAATGTTCACATTACGTCACATTGCGTCTTTATTAACAACCTACGTAGCAGCACTGATAACTACCTGTAGTTGATGAAGTCGTGCGTATGTTGTATTAAGTCGCAGTAACGCATTAAAGACTACGCTCAGCTACCAATCAGCTGATCCAGAGTTCAAACCCAGTCACAGCGAGCGTTTTCGTCTAAGTTTAATCAGCATAACAATGTCTGGCTCGATTGACATTGCATGTTATACAGAATTAAACACATGGAGGTGTGAAGGCTAAAAACTTTGACTTGAACAACAGTAAACGTATACGCAACAAAAGAAGGCACTGAGAGGGAGTAAAGAGCAAAATGTAAAAATTGATTACCACGATACTTGCTAGCTCGAAAAAAAAGCTGGTATCAAGTGTGAGCAGTGTTCGAGTCAATGTACGGAACAGTGATTGTTGTTTTCTATGCTAAAAAGCAAGCTACTGAGATGACGAACCGGAGAGAGTTTACATGAGAGTAGAAGAACAGGACCTTCAAGGGTGACCTTCCGGAGCTTCATAATGCTCTAGTGAAAAGCAAGTTCACACCAATTAGTGTTCAATTTTTCCACAACGTGCACTGCTTAGCGTATGGACAGAGGTCAGGGGAGGCGTTGAGAAAAGAACGATCTCCTATAAAGATCAGATGAAATCTCCCATAAACAATTCGTCGATTTCATTGTTAGCCGTCATTTTTCAGGTGTGCGAAACTTCTTCAGCGAAAACCCTATTTGATAGAACACTGTTTTTATTCGGATCTTCCTGAAGGTGTTCTTATAGCTACCAAGAAGTCTCCGTACGCATGCACATAGTCCGTTATTCCGTGTTCAGTTAGTTATTTTCAACTCAAATTGTGATTATTCATTAACATACCACGAAGCTCCTGGATACCATTATTACTGTGTGACCGGAGTTCAGTGAATTAACTGCTTTTCAGTTACTGAAAAGGGAAAATTAACTTACAGGGATGCATAAAATGTTGTACTGACTCAACATGACTTGACACAGGTCGACTGAGCCATAGATGGCATGAGAAGCGCAAATACAGTGTGGCACACATTTTTGAACACCTCACGGATGATGAAACATATGGATGCCGAAAAAGCAGGGCTAATCTCAGTGAATTCAAGCGTCGCAATCCAAAATGTCGGAAGCGTCAGTTGAACCTAAGTGGTCAGATTAGACATAAATAGGAATGCATAAACATACAAGCGCACATAGTTGCCGTTCACGGTGCTTACATCTCACTGTTGACCTTACTCATCTCAAACTTTCCCCATGGACAAGTTTAACTAGGTCGCGTGTTTGGTTTGATTTGTTCAAAATAACTGATGTACACGATTGACAAGTTACACTTTGAATTCGGACACCATTATCACGCGTTTGGTGGTTCTGATAAATCCAACTGTCGAGGACGGAGCAGCTGGCGACGCAAATGGGTGGTCAAGCGGCACTCATTCAATTATTGCCAATCTAAATTGCAACGACCGCACTCACTCTCTGGGTTTGGACAGGTTTGGGCATGTGACTTTGCAGTGGGTATGACAAAGGGCGTCGGTTTGGGATGAAAAATTAACAATCTCGATTTCATACACAAGAAACAACAAGTAGTAAGCTGAAAGAATCCAGCAGTGGTGAGACACTGATTGCAAAATCGAACATTGTGTACTTAAAGTTTACACAAACAAGAAGCTGATAATTTGCCAGAGAACTTCAAAATCGTTAAAAGTAACGAAAAACCACACCGAGGTCTAACTGGAAAGAGAAAAAATAGACCAATTAAAGATAAGGACTGTAATACTAAGAACGCCGAAGCCTAAACAAGAAAACATTCTACATCAAGTTGCAAACAAGCAACTAAGCTGTACATGAAAGTAAGGCATTACCAGCGAGACAGTCTTCCTACAGCTCTCACTACTTAATTCACATATGACTCACGGCGACACCCATGCTAATGAGACCATTTAGCCAGGATCATTAAGGTATTCAGGTAACGACTCCGAAAGTCACCAGAACTCCAGTCCAGGAGACGAACTCAACACACGTTTAATAACTGACACCACTTCCTTACGTCAAGTCATCAATTGTCCACCTCGCATCCCACGCTAATAAGTTGTGACAATGGCAGAAAGTGCTCGGCGTGACAGGTGATTGGCTGGCACTCTGAGTACATGGCCGTTCGCAATCATGCATTTCGGGACGCTCAGGATATGTGATCAATTGGTGAAGTAATCAAGTTGAATAGCCTGCGGCGGTTGAGTCACGTACTTCACATACCAGCTGAGAGTTCGCCAAATTAGGAATTAACTACCGAGACCATTAACAGTTGGGTGAAACCACGGGTGATCAAGCCTCGACGCAGACACGTGATATGGGAGCATTGAGTAAGGTAGGTGGGTGTCACTCCCCTAGGTGGTGTCCACGTGGCCGCTCAACTCGTCGACTAGAAACGCTATCCGAGATGGCAGCGTGCCACGATCAATGGCGTGTCTGTATTCATAACGCTTCAAGTTCTTTCTTTTAGGTCTGTTTAATGAATTTTTGTTGTTTTTGATATTCTTCACCTCTTCCAATTTATTCCGCGTAAAAGTGGGCGGCGGCTCGAGCCACAGTTTTTGATCAGAGTGTCTATTCGAACCGTCTCTCAACCCCATTGTTTCACAAGCGTTGATGTCAACTGAAGTAAATGACTAAGCACACATAGATGAGTAAATCTACGAAGACGGCTCATGTACTCTGCTTCAAGTGACCAGAATCCGTGGGCACAAAGTCGCTTTCTATTCTCATCAGGTTCACAGACGTGCCGTTCTTCGACTAGAGGTTCTGAGACCGGCTAGTGCCACCTTAGCTTAGAGGATACGAGTCTTTACTTCATTTCCTACTCCTTCCTTACAAACCACTCAATGGCCTCCATAAATTCAGTACCCAACAGTAAGTCCATGTAACTACAACAGTCTTGTAAACACGTTACACATGGTGAAACCCCATCGCTGCTCACACGCTACGCAGAATGTAACACCACGAAGAACTCTAGTGCCCGATCATAATTCTACAGGTCATCACCGGTCGCACATGGCCAACACAAGCATCATCCTGATGGGAGAATAAATAAAAGATAAACAGTCTAAAGTGGCGACTGAGACAGAAATTAATCCGAAACGTCTTTCATTGGATACACTGACTAAAACGAAGAACGGAACGATTGTGATCCGCTATAGAAAAGGTCGTAAGAGGCAGACCATTGTATGAAATAAAGCCATTATGACTCACCGAAAGAAAGCCAGAGCGATTCGGATGTCAGAATTGAAATTAACATTAGCTGACAGGAAGGGAAAGCGATAACACAAAATTGGTGCACAAATGGTACATAAAAACATTGTAGCAACAATTGTAAACAAAAAAATGAATGTTTAGGGCTCACGAGTGGGCCATCCAGAGAAAAAAACTCACAAATGGTCAATGCATTGAATTTCGGTGGAACACAGTAGAGTGTAAACAAAACTGATGGATGCGTCGACAATCAAAACTAGCGCATTGCGACAAAACATGGCAAGCAACCTCTTGGGTTCGGAAGTAGAAGGAAGTCCCAAAGGCAGATTCCGTCAAGTGAAAAACCGATAGACGCTAGATGACACCAACCTTTAACAACACAGCCAAGATACACCTCCGTAGGTAGGAAGGTTAATGTACTCTCATCATATATCAGCGTAAAACCAACGCATTTCATAAAAAAGTAAACCACCGAGGGAATTGAAATGCAACTGAAGGCCGAAGTTTATTCAGTGGCCGAGAATTGACTGCGCCCATGGTCGGTAACGCACGGACTAAATTAACTTAGAATGCAAGCTGCCGTTGTATGGTAGGGGTGTCTGTGACACGAAGCAGTTGAAGCTACAAGGAGGCTGTCCTGCTGATAACGTCTAACCTTCACCTAAAGCAAGGTGTAACCACTTTGATGTTAGATGCGTGAGGATAGACAAAGCGGTTTTTAACAGTTATGTCCCCTCCCTTCTCTGTCTTATCTCCTCTCGGCTGCGGCCTGTTCTTTTCTTCATGATTGCGTGGCGGATAAGTACCACTGCGTACTGTTGGGAAGTGTTGTCTTTGGATATGAAATAACCGAAATAGCCGATCGCACCTCTCACCCTCAGATAGACATTCTAACAAACTCTACCCGAAAACAAGCAGTGCATTCCAGTTTCGTTTTTACAAAAATGTCAATTATGAAGATCTTTGCCAAGCCCGGGATTTGAACTCCGATCTTTGCTCCCGTGATGCAATATGGTAACACTATTCGCCAGCAGTTTTGGACTACGACTATTCATCATCTGGTCTGGTTGAATCGACTGCACAGTCTGTTGGTACTATGTGTTTGGTGATTGATAAAGGTCTTCGCAACTGCCCCAGTCGACAGTAAGGGGAGATAGGGTAAGCACTCTGGGGTTTACTCCAAGCGAAATGTGTGTCACATTGACATTGATCCTAATCTATCAGGTGGGATAGTAGACAACTGTTAACAGACTTCGTTTTGTGTACACTCATTCACTTGAGTTGGCCGTACGGCCAGAAGCTTATCTGAATGGGTCCGTGAGAACCACCCAGTTTGGCTCAACAGTAAACGCATTACGCCCAATCTACCGAGGGCAGGGGGCGTAGGATTATATCCACAGCAGAAACCATTGAAATTCGCCCGTATAACCTACCCCTGTGTGTTCAGAAACGTTTTGTTCAGGCTTTGGATCTGCCATGGCCATCCCTTCATCTTGTTAGCCTGTTAGGGCCCATCGTTCAAGTGCATATTTGACTGCAGTGTGACACTGACTGACCTTATTAACCACCCGTTTCCTCTTTACCCCCTTAATGATTTCCCTGTAAAATGTGTGATGCATTAAGCTTGCTACTGCATTGTATTAGGTTGTTTGAAACGTTCTCTGCAACAATCTTCTCTGCAAAGAAGTTCCAGGGAAATGAATGAGTGTCGAAATCAATGTATGCTCACTCTGCAAGCATGATGAGGGTTTATGGGTAACTGTCAAATGAGCACATCATTTCTAACGATATTCGTCAAAAGTGTTCGATCACCCTTTTTCCGTTCAATTTTGCCACAGACGTTATGGAACATGCGCTTCAAGGGTCCAGGGAGCTTGATGTTAGGCTTCTTCTTCGTACTAGGTTGACCAATCTGGAGTATACGGATCATATTGTCTTACGTAGCCCCTCTGCTGAAGACACGCAAACTATGCTGAACAAGGTGAGCGACCAAGCTACCAGTTGGTCATCTAGTCATGCTGCACAGCCTACGATGGTTGGGTTACTTACTCTGCATGATAGTTGAGAGTTTGCTACACCGAACATTATACATTGAAACCACCAACAGTTGGGTAAGACCGTGGGGTGATCGAGCAAAGATGTGGTCAAGTGAGAAGGTCCTAACTGTTCCATTGTGTGAAATGTGTAGACACCACCTGACCGGTTGGGATCCACGTGACCTCTCAAATCGCTGGCTAGAAAGGCTACCAGAGAGGACCAAACGCCGCAGTCAATGTACGTCAGTTTGAAATGACGTAAATGACGTATATCACAGAACGAGAGGAGTGCAGTAAGTTGTTCATGAAAACGAAACGGCCATCATAACGAGGCATGTTCCCGTTCCGTAGCACATGTTGCAACGAGGTGCTCTTCTTGGACATCCATACAAAGAAAACCGACCAAGACAGCGTTACGGGCAAGGCAGTATTTAGGTTTCAAAATCCATTCATTGTTTGCGTAAGCGAATGTAGTTACTCCGGACACACAACAAAGTAAAGGACGAGTGGGAGACCCGTATGATCGCCAAGAATTCGGCTTTCACTGGGTTTGGTAAAATGGTGCAACATCAAACCAAAAAAGATAACACTGACAGTTGTGCGACTGTCACACAAACTTCCGGCCCTCTTCATGAAAAGAATAGTAAGCGTCGATAAGCACAAATCACGTCTTCAATTTTCAAAACCGTTTGGAAGAGTGCTGTCGGTGAGGATACTAATATGTCGTCACCACCCTTGAAAACAAGTTTCTGTCCCGTAGATTCAACGATTTAGGTTCCAGAAGGGGGGCTATCTAGAGGAAAACAGTTAAACATTCGGATCACAGCAACGTACAATGAAACTGTCGTACAATGAACTGTCGCCCAAAACGTTCAACCTGCCTATACAGTCTGCATGAGGAGTCAGTGATGAACGAAATATTTTTTTCAAATACGGTCTCATTGCTAGCATAACGGTAACTAACATACAAATAAGCCGGACAGAAAAGAATTCTGCTAATCCCCCTCGATCAGTTTCCGTCGTATTATAAAAGGATGCGCACGGTATTCACACCAGCTTTTAGTCGGCCAAGGTTTCAGCTCTCGCCGGTTACTGTCGTGAAGAGAGAACAAGTGACGTGTAATAAAAGAGTTTGGTAAAAGAGCAGAAACTCACTTATGCCACTACTGCGCAGCAGACCACGTGACAGCTGTATTTTTGTTATAGTACGTATTAGATTCCCTCAGATGGTTTGATCTAGATAAGTCGTTTATCAATGTTGTATGGGAAGCGTTCCTCATAGCTTTGTCATCCGAATGCTAGTCAACAATTTTACATTTATGATCGGATGACCATCGAGCAAACGACAGAGCAAAGCGAACATGAATAACAGCATGATCTCAGAGCAAATGGCTAGTTAAAAACACAAGGGAACCTTAGATAGAGCGTTGTCAAATGAATTTGATCGACACACTATCAAGCCGTGTCCGTGCCTGAACTGCACAGTACGGTCTCCAAGTGAAACAAAGAATTCTGTAACATAGAGATCAAGAGAAGCACACATATGTAGTAGTTCCTTATCAGTGTCGGGACAATGTGCTCGAAGAACAAGAGCAATTTGAGCATTCAAATCATTTGAATGTTTTGTCTATCTTACAAGGTGGATGATGTACACACAACACTTATTAGAGCATGCGAACTTCAGTCGATGTGCCAAATCTGATTGTGGATATGAGCTGAGGTGCAACTGAGCAAGCATTACTTTCAGTTGGAACTCGGAGGAATCTCCTCATCAGCTGGCAAGATTTAGTTTCCAGCCAACAAGGATCAAGAAGAAGCGTACAGATCGAGATTCGTCGAGAAGTAAACTCAAATGAGTCACGTCTCCGAGAGGAAGTACTCGTGGGAGTAGCGTGTTACTTTACCTGTGAGACAGTATGAACATCGAAAGTGCAGACGTTTACCAGCCATGCAGACTTTATAAAACGATTATCCGATGAACATGAAAGTAGAGGGAAAGCAGAAGAAGTCAGAGACGAAAGCGAATGAGTAAATGAAAATGGTTCAACAATCACTTTTGAAAGATTACCATAGGATTTTTCCCAGCCGCTCGGCATGTGCATTGAAGTTGCCTGTTCTGAGAATCTACATGCAGCAAAACATCAGCAAAAAGCAGGAGTGTCTCTCTGATTTCATAACAGCGACAAACGCTACATGGAACGGAAGTTAGCATGTACCACGCTATCAACAGGTTTGTCTAATCCAACTTCATCAAAAAACCATCGGCGAATACCTTAGAAAAGCGGCTCAACAGATCAACAGAACTGAGGGAATGTTCAACCGATTGTGATCACGACCATTTGCAGTAATACATGAGTGATTGATGTTAACTTGCTATCGAAACATAAATCAAAAGAAAGATGAGGGCTGACAGTGTAGAAGATAAGTGTTGAAAATTCCAAAAATCAACACAAACGTGGTCACACAGTGGAAACAAATAACACGGTTAGCCAAAGAGTAGTCAGAAGAGAAACAAAATAAACAAATTTCCAACTCACCGCTAACGGTTGGGTGTGTATCATTTGAGTTACGAGTGGAGGATTCTCTGACCGTCGATCGTTCACCAGTTGGTTGAAAGTCGGACAACCAATCAATCGTCTTTGATTGGTCACAGAAAAAATAAGCACATGAACAAACCAAAAATTAGTAACGGAAAGCAAAGACAAAACGGTTGGCGATAAAAGTGTTGCACAATAAACACAGATGAAGGTTCAGTGGTGTTCCGTCTGGTCTGAATAAAGAAGGAAAATTAACTAAGAGCTGCTGGAAATGAAATACCCAGCACAACAGGTGAGGCCGAGTTTCAAAAAGCTGCAAAAATGGCAAAAGAGTAATTTTGACAATGTTTCAAACAACCCGCTAGAGAGTGCGGTCAACCAGAAGAGAAATCTCGCATTCCGTCGCCAAAGGCGTAGGGAAACTAGATGAGTAAAACCTTGTCAAATCAATGGAAACCGCCGCAGAGCGACCGACGATAGGCGGACGTTTCTGAAGATGCGGTAAGGGCGCTAAACAATGATTACAATCAACTATAACCAAGTAGTTCATTACATAATGCTACGGTGTAGATGTATTCACCAGCCAGAAGACAAACACGACAAAACGGAATGAACAAGTTCAACTTGGGAATTAGTGTTACACGCAGGTCCAACAGAGGAGTGCTACACGCGAACAAAAACAACGGAACTAACTAGGGTTGTAAACTCACGAATCATAAAGAAAACGCTAACATACTTCACCATTTGCCATTTGACATATTTTTCACGTACCTTGGTATCCGGATCCGCACGCGACTCCGAACGAGTCAGATCGAACATAAAAACAGGAGCATACATGTGGCTGACTAACAGATGTCGAGCACCAAAACCCGACCGGTGAAAGACTCCACGACGCCCAACAGGAGAAGGAAATCGAATCCTTGCAGATGGATAAAACGGTTCAAACTGCACTGACGTTATATGAGCCGGACCGTAATCTAGTCGGATCGCCCGTCTCTCAGCCACTTGTGCAGGTAATCCAAGGGGTCTCGTGATTTGATAGGGTAACGGTTGGCTTGATTCACCCGAAGCCGATACGCCTGTGAACGGAAACGTGTTTAAATGAATAAAAAGCCTTTATTAACAGTAGCTGGCAAAATATACGTAAAAATCACTCGCTCTTGTCAATTTGGCACATGAAGTGAAAATCAAACAGATAAACCATTGTGCGTTCAGACAAAACAGTGGAGGTCCTTTAGCCAACAATCGTGGAGTATATAGACTTATTGAAGTCGTTATATGTATGCTCTGAGTGCAGACTGCTCACTAGCGGGCAGCTACCTTGGACGCTTTTATGCTAGAAATGATGGATGATGGTCATGACAAACGGTGTCCGTTTGAAACTTTAAAAAATGTAGAACAAGATATGCAGCAATATAGATAGAAAGGGGCATCCTATGGTTGTATTAGAGTGAGAACGATTTTTGGATCCGTCATGATTTGTGTAGGCTTCTCCGTAGGATGACAGCTGCGGGCATCCACGGCGAAAGGTATGAGAACTTTCTTGCCAGTGACTTAGGCTTTGTGCTTTTAGTTAACGACACGTTCACTAACTCATGAACTCCAGCTGGGATGTAGAATAGACACCACGGATGCCAAAAGTGAGACCAGCTTCATCAGCACACCTATACCAAGTCGTGAGTTGTTCATAAGGTTGTTCTCTTAGTCATACCCGAACTGCGCAAACAGGGTGACATGGTAGACATGCTCGACATGTGCGGAACGGGGTACAGCTAGTTCACATAAAGTTCTTAACATATAACCGAATTTCAGCATAGCGCACTTGATGTTGTCACCATAAACTAGCGATGATCCGCAGAAGACTGTGAAAGATAACACACGAACCTCATGGATGCGCAGCGATCACGTTTTTGCAGCCGTAGGGCAGCACCGCGCAAGTGCTTGTGTGTCCAGCCTCTCAGTGAGAGACGGATGTCACGTCGGCATCAGAAGTGCCTCAGGTGAACAAAGGTTAACGAGGCTTTAGTGACACGCGCGGAGATCTTCTTTCCAGAGTCACCGCCAACTTTGCTGAAGTGAACAAAAATTCTGAGTAAACCTCTACTTGCACTACCCAAGTAAGTGCAAGCACAAGCCTCTGACAGACATTGTGCACTTTGACGATGGGTGATACCTAAAGTGACGAGTGGATTAAAGAATCTTGAGCTAACAACGTACCATCACCAAGCAAGAGGATACTGCTGGCATGGTTTAACCCACATATTCTGATTCCCACGAGACCTTCTGCGTCACAACTGATGTGATCATCCGATGTGTCGATTGCGAACTTAAGAGGGAAAGGAGAGACAGGATAGCCCTATCGCATTCGGCCGCAGTGGACGAAGGGTGGCGATAGTCGACAACGAGCGCTGACTATCTGTGAGACAGCGGAAACCGAAAAAACGTTGTTCTGCACATGCTGCCTCATTCTCAATCGCAAACTGGTGTTTCGTTTGCAAGGTGTAGACATCTTGGATGTAACATAGTTGGGTTTGGGAATCAGGTCTAGTCCTTCTCCAATCTGTAAGTTACAAAGTATTCTAGCTCAGTTATACCAGAACCATCAGAGAGCTGGTCCAACCATGCAAAGGATGTATAATGGCTACTGGTATTCAACCAAGTCCAGTTGGCCTGTATCAAATGAGTTGATGGTGGGGCGTGTATGTGTCAAACGTATAAGTTTGCGAGCGGTATCTGTTATGATAGTACAGTCAACGCTGGTTGAGTAACGTATCCCGTATTCCGACCGAGCGTCCGCCACTGTTCAGCGTGGCTATGGATGGCAAGAAAAAACAAGGCGACGAAACGATACTCTGATTACGGGCTATGAAAGCCCTGGACGTCTTGCTGCGCACGGCTAGTGGTACCATCTGCTAGGTCTGTGAGTTCCGGATCATTCATACCCCTGGTTGGAAACGCTCTCTAAGATAACCCAGTCGCAATAGGTGGCGAGCCCCTGTAAGGAAGACCGAAAAGTCTGCTCCATTAATTTCCGCTACCTTTTCTAATTTTTCTCCTGCACACATTTGGACCACTGTTAGGACTAACCTGACACTGCGGACTCCATTCACGATCATCAGGAAGTCAAGGCCTGGCACCCAAGAAAATGGGTCAACGCTGATAATGTGCACATTTACCTATCAACAACGTCGGATAAGCTTGTTTTCGGTGATTCATCATCAGGCCAATTAAAACACATTTATATGAATTAATCATGTGTGAGAAAAGGTACAGAAAGAGATCGAACGGTTCAGTATCAGTTTCCGAAGGATCAGGTCAATTGTACAAATTATTGATGACTGTTAAGATAGTGGTCATGGTTAGGTAATCTGTTTTTGGAGCAATGCATCGACCGTTTAGAATTTCCGAGACAATATTGGTCAATCCTTCGGCGAAATCGCATCAATATTACGGGAACTTCGCTGCAACGTCAAGCTCTAAACGAGGACACATGGACGAACAGAGCAGTTAATTTGGAAGCGAAACAGAACAATGCGGCGATGATATTAAAAGAACTAACGTACAATGAAGTCGTCGAATTCGAAACCTACGTGCAAAAAATCGTGGCCAAAATGCGAGATAAGAGAGAAGCGAAACTGCGTAATCAATCCAGTCAAGCTGAAGGGAGAATTTCCGAGAAACCCCGAACGGTACGTGCATAACTTTTCATCTTTAACACTGGATAAGCCCACTCTTGAAGTACTATCATTGGGGTCAAAATTTTGCTGACCTATGCGTAGGTTTAAACAACTAGATTTATAGACTCAGTTCGAGAACCTTTATGACCAACTGATCTTCAGCCATCATCAGATTTAAACGTAGAAACGTTCAAGGCCACGTTGGTTCAATCTTGCTATCAATACTTTACTCGAAAACCAATAGTCAGGAACTTACTGACAAGGGAGCATTTATCTTCACTTGCATCTCTAGGGCGAAACGGGGAGATCATAATCTTCAAACCTGATAAAGGCGCAGGAGTCGTCATTCTCGATAAGGCTGACTACTTGAGGAAAATGAACTCGTGATTGGAAGATACAACCAAATTTGTAAAGATAGACAACGAAAAGGATAAGACGATGACCATAGAGAAGGCTTTCACAAAATCGTTGCGATGCTTGAAACAGATGAAACTTATCGATGCAGGTACGTTTTCGAAAGTCAGACCAGTGGGCACTGTTATCCCTAGACTTTTTGGTTTGCCCGAGGTCCACAAATGTGGAATACCTTTGCGACCGATTTTGGACATGAGTAATTCCCCGTATCATGCAACTGCGAAATGGCCAGCAGGGATGTTAGAGCCGGTAAGGAGACAGCTAGCAGTTCACAGTTTGAAGGATTCATTCGAATTCGTTAAAATCTTGAAGGAACTAAATGTGTCGAGAAAAAGAATATTCTCGCTTGATGTAACATCCTTATTCACTAATATCCCGCTCAGGGAAACAATCGAGTTTCTAGGCAATTATCTTGAGAACAACTCCATAAATGTGGGATTACCGGTAGAAGAATTAAAACGGTTGTTATACCGCTGTACCTATAATGTTCAGTTTCAATTTTCCGATAGACTCTATCGATAAAAGAACGAGGTAGCAATGGGGTCACCATTAGGACCACCACTAGCTGCTGTTTTTATGGCAAAGCTTGAAAGTGGAGCACTAGTAACCCAGATTAACTCGTTTACTTTTTACAGGCGATATGTAGATGACAATATTTGCGTAACGGATGAACCAATAAGCCCTAGAGAAATACTGGAATGGTCCAACTCAGCCCACAGGAATATCCGTTTAACCATGGAGCCTGAGTCACCGGACGGCATCTCGTTCCTAGACGTCTTCCTGTCCCGCCGCTCAGATGGGACGATACAGAGGAAAGTACACCGTAAGTTGACGTGGACCGGACAGTAAACGAATTTCAATAGTTTTATACCGTTAAGACAGAAAATCAATCTTATCCGATGTATGGCCGATCGAGCGACGAAAATATGCTCGAGCGATACCCTGGAAGAGGAAAAACGATTCATATTTAAAGTAATTGTTGAAAATGGCTATCCTGAACAGTTTATTCATAGACATATGTTAAGTGGCACTAAATTAGACAATCCACACACCGTAGAGAAGAAATCTGTTTATATTTCATTGCCTTTTAAGGGCGACAATGCCTCCAAGAATATAAACAACAAACTTAGCGTAGCCGTAAACAAGACCTATTTTGGTGCAAAACTGCCAGTCCAGTTTAGTTCCATACCGATTTTGCGTCCTCAGTTGAAAGATGTATTGCCTGTTCATGCTTCCTCTTACTGTGTATATCATTTTGTTTGTTCCTGTGGAACGAGTTATGTAGGCCACACGACACGGCGACTATCCGAACGCATTCGGGAGCATCATCCGGTGTGGTTAACTCGGGGCTTGTCAAAATCTTGCTCGTCCTCTATCGCTGCACACCTAATGAAGTCCAATCACTCAATCGATCTCAATGACTCATTTCGTCTTATCTATCGCGCTCCGGGTTTATAATCAAAACATGTCAAAGAGCGCTTACTGGCAGTCGCGGAAGCCATAGCCATCCGTTTACTCTCCCCCCACTGTGTATTCAAAAAACGTTTCGTAAAAACACTGAATCTTCCATGGCCTGGTGTTCACGTTTGGACCGAGCAGATTACGTAATCATGACCACTATCTTAAGTCATCAATAATTTGTACAATTGACCTGATCCCTCGGAAACTGATAATGAACCGTTCGATCCCTCACTGTACCTTTTCTCACACATGATTAATTCATATAAATGTGTTGTAATTGGCCTGATGATGAATCACCGAAAACAAGCTTGTTCGCTACACGTTTCTCCTAACGTCTAAACCGGGTATTTTCACGCAACGTCGGATAAGCCATGTTAACTGCACCCGTCTATTTGCTGCTCAACAGAAAGTAATCGCACGTTTTGCAGTGTAATCCCATGTTAACGTTAGCTAAACAAACACGAAGCTGTCTTTATCGGCAATTTGATGGTAATTAGAATATTCAATATTATTCGGCAGAACGAGTGAGCTTCAAGTTGCTTCTCATCAGAAATAGCTCATTTTCCATGCACTGTTAGATAGGAAATCAAATTTTGAACCACATTCTTTACGTCGCCCTAAGCAGACCATCAGGCGGACTCTAGAGGCAATTGTTTCTGGTACACACAACAGCAATACATTTGTGAGTCGCCAATAACCGTCCAGGTGAACCCGTGGATGTTAGACAGTCAGATGATGATCAGACGATGTTTTTAAGAGTAAGGGGAGGACATTAAACGGTAGGACAGCGTCACGGTGTGACGGCTTGCGCATCTCGATGATTTTCTGGGCTAAACTGGACAGAGTTACTCATACCAGGCAGGCCAATAGGTAGAGGTCTGATAAACCACAGTCTCCTGGTCCTCCAGGTTGGGGGTTGGAAGATGGTTGGCATCTCTTCCTGAAAAACGTACCATTTCTGGTACACCGCCACCCACCCGCTGCCTTGCGGTACAGGCTTTTGAGCCAAAGGCTTTGGTTGAGAACCCTAATCGTTCTCCTGTCTAGGTCTGGGCGTCCTGGCAGTATCTCAGCCCACAC
>QNGE01004598.1:0-40820 GCA_008508345.1 Paragonimus westermani
TTTTCCTTCGTAGTCGGCTTTGGGGGAATCTGCTCTTCGGGGAAAAACCGCATACCATATTACTGCGTCGTAGGAATCGTTCCATTTCAACTGCATCCACTCGGTCGTTCCGCGATATAAAAGTAAGTGTCAACGGTTGTCCATCAGTCGGACGCTTAGGATATACAACACGTCCTATGAAAAACGAATGTTGTTGCCCCATTTAGGCTTATAAAGTCTTAACAGTTTCAAGTATAACAATCGGTACACTATTTATCACATCAACGCTGTGTTGTTTCTAATAACAATCCGGGAGTTTTTACTCGAAGCGCATGGCAGTATAACTAGCACTCACTGTTCCCGCGATTTGTGTCGATCAAATTCTTTCGAGTTATTCTCTCTGATGCCGTCTGTTCACTTGTATCCAGCAGAGCTCGTATCGCTCTACTCCGTGGCTGTGTACAATCTCCACACTAGCCCGACGACAGGTTCCAACTTCCGTTAGCATTACCTCAGAGAGCACCGTTGAAACTCCATATTGCACTATGTGCATATTCAGGCTTGAACGAATTTCTGTCAGAACATCTTGTAGACCCGCTTCTTTAAAGTACGAACATCAAAACGCCATTTTTACAAGTTGGTTTAGTTATCAAAAATATTTGTCAGGCAAACAATTTTCTGGCACGGTAAAGTTTGAGTTACGGCTTTCATCATTTAGATCGTATGATGTTCACAGCCATGTGAGATTTAGGACCGCATTTGGACCGAATACTCATCATCATCATCATCATAGACAGCAATACATCAGTGNAAAACTTGTACAGGATTGGTTACTATAATGGGTGTTTGAGCGCACGTTCGCGAGGTTAGGTTGACATTGAGCCTCTCTTTGTTATTGCACACAAGCCACTTGACGCTACGGATCGCTTCAATTTACCGTGATATCCATGAAGGTAGCGAAAACACGTAGTGCATTTGCGGACCTTTGCTACTTGTGGCGTCGCGAAGGCGTCTGTTTGTTGGCTAAGGACAGTTTACAATGCGTTTGCGCGTTTGGTTTTGCTCTACAGATCAAAGACAACTCATTCGTGCGGAAGATACATCTAGATCCGACATTTCACTACAGTTGCCCCGCTGATTAGCTTGTATCAAATAGACGGACTGTGTGAGCAGTGCAACATTCATTCATTGCCTATTTAGGAAATGAGAAATTTCGCGACCGATAACTGGGATAGCGAAAATGCACGGTCTTCATTGGTCGGGCTACGTACTTCGTAAGTCATCAAAGCGTCTGCCGCACCGCGCATTGTTCAGTGTGCCCGCTGGTGGTTGGAGTAAAGCGCAAGATTGTCAGTCGACTGTGCGGTAACGGGTTATGAAAACTTTGACCGTCCCCCCGAGCAAGTTTGGTAGATGTCATTCACCTATTTGGGGAGTTCGCAGCTATTCACACCGCTGGTTGGAATCACTCTGATCTGGCAGTCTCGCAGTCAGTGGCGAGTTCCTATGCGCAATGTTATTGATTTTTCCTCATCGTGGTGTGCGATTGTTTTTCTTCCTCCCTTTTCTCTCCTACACTTACACCTATTCATTACTCTACTTCTGTGTTGACAGCTGCAGGATCGACAGCAGTTCGAGCCACAGTACTTACGGGTACAAATCAAAAGTGAAACTGATGACGACCTGTATACGTTTAGGCCACTTACTGGCATCCAGGTCGGAACGGGGTAGTGAAATTTGTACCGATTGCAAGTGCCGTTCTGCTTGCACTTGCGATTTAGTTGTTTGTTCGTAGTGGGCAGGTATCTTAATATTGTTTTTCTGAGTTAATGTAGGGGTTCTAAAAATTGTCTCATATTTCTGTTTAGCACACCCCAAACCAGGGCTTCTCACTATATTTGTATGGCTGTTAAGCATCAACATCAGTGAGCTTACTGCAGTTAATGGTGGTGGTTCAGTTTGCATGTGGTCCAGCGGATCACATCTTATCACATATCGTATGGTGCATATTCTGGCAAATATACACGTGTGGTAGAACCTGCCGATGTATTCATCATTGGTTCTCTCCTTGATGGGTTATATAGTTCTCGGACGCCCTGTCATTTGTTTATGCGGCACATTTATCACTTAATTGCTTCCGGTGACTACTAGCGAAGTACTGAACAGCTCTTTCGATGTAACTGGATCCTTTCAGCCCGACGTATGCTGGGGATTTATCCCCTCGACCCACGAGTGCCAAAATGAAAATCCAAACTTACCTACTAGGTTGCTGTTATCAGGGGCACGTGGACATGTGCGGATTACTTTCCTATGCTGTTGAACTTCCACTACTCATAGGCAGGGGTTTTAATCAGTTTTCCGGTTGGCCTACAAACTTGTGAGCATGCACCGTGGCCCCAGTAGGGGTTAATTAAGATTTTGCAAGCTGTCCCGTAGTTTTTGAGGCAAGTACCTAGGCTAACATATTGACAAGTATTCACTGATTGTGTGTTCGACTCTCTTGCATGTGTGGTGCTGATGGTATCTAGTTGAATCGAAACAGGTGTTTACAAGTGTGCTTGCAAAAACCTGTCTCGTTCTCTTCTAGAACCTTGAATTTTGTTTGCTAGTTGACAGGTCAATTGCACGATGACTAGTCGAACTAACCTGTAACCATGGCACCCACAAGGGTTATTGTACTTAACAGATACCACCTTTTGCTAAGCTGTTGTTCAGACCAAGTTTCTCTCATTGAAATTCCATGAAAACAGTGCTAAGTTAAATGGGGCGTATTAGAGCACGTCAAGTACCGAATTTCGTAGAAGCCATCATAAGAGTAACAAAAACCGCAAGCAATGCGTAGACCATCACTGGCTCCACCCTTTGTTCTTCCTGTTCCATCTTATGCCGACGAAAGTAGCTATGTTATGGTAGGCCTGTCTAGTTTGTCTTTTTGTATGAAACTTGTGTAATATATTCTTTTTGCTGAAGGGAGCACATACCACATATAGTTCGCATATCCCTTATGTCCTCATACTTGGCGCTAGCCCTTATCATCCCATTCACAATGACGCTCTTTGTTTACTTCACTGCACAAGAAATGTGTGATGCGGATAGCGTGTTTCGTTGAAGGATCACTTGCATACAGCACGCATTTGGTCACTGTTTTTGCAATTACAAGGGAGAACATTACTATCTTGGTACGAAATTTTGAGCAAACATCTACTTGTTCGTATTCCTACTGTTTTTTGGGAAAGTCGTTACATTTTGTTACATAGGGTATGACATTAACCATTATTTTATAGCGTGCCCACCACCTTACCAAGGTGTTTCAGGTTGTTACGTTTAGTTTTTGCATTAGATAACAGTTTCTTTGAGCACATTGTTTTTTGAGGTATGCTTTTCGCCCATTGTTTCAACCACAGGTTTACACATTCTGCGTTACCTTATCAACAATGAAAACTACGAAAGTTTTCTCGCTAGACCCAACTACTTTCTTTGTCATATCTCTAAACTACAAGCGACTAAATACTGATGGTATTTTTTTGTCACATCCACGCTGGTAGCTTTTGGACAAGTTTATTGTGTTTAAGTGTTGTGTTGCTCATAAGTTGACCACACTCGGGTGAGGTGATCATGTAAGGAACGCTTTGGTTCATCGGTGCGCGCTTCCAACACCTCGAATATCCTCATTTAGTCAGGTAATGAAACCGCGGTTTTGGACGATTGAGTCACACTTATTTTATGTCGGCTGGGCGTTTACTGCGCAGGTTTTTATTCACCAAAAACGTGGGGTGGTTAGGCAAAAACCTGGTTTCAGAGTATGGAGATTTTGACTGTTCCCTTGAACAAAGTCTTTTGGTGTCATCTGGTAGGTTGGTGGCTTCTTATTCCTCAGGCTTATCAGATAGAAACCTCATTCAACCGGACAGCACGGTCACTCGACTCAGCCTATACATTTTGTATACGACTGATTACAGGATGGTAGGCTCCGATTAGAGGAAAGCGCTTGAAGTTGAGGAACTTCTTGAGATACGAAACAGTTTGCTTAAGGAATAATTTCTAGAGCATTAATCTACAGTATGAACGTCATTGATCACCATGTTGACCACGCCTGTCAGCTTCGCTTTGATGTCAGAGTCATAATGTTTCGAACTGATATTGTGCATTTGCTATCTGACTATGGCTTCTAGTCTAGTTTGGTACTCGGCATGACGAAGGATGGGCTTTCATATGTAAAACTCTTGGGACGTCTGGGCAGTGATAAAGCACTTGAATCAGCTGATCTGTTCCTATCGACATTGGGGAGTTCACCCACATGTTTTTGTGCAACACAACTCTCCCAACTCCTTATGCTCCATGCGGTGTGTCAGATAAACATGGTGGTTACGATCAAGCACCTTTACAAAAACTCTTTAGAGACTGTCGGTTATACGTGTTTAAGGTTGGTTCCTTCCTAGTTTGTGCGAATATTATTGCATACCCCTTTATCGTTTTGTATAATATAATCATCCCGGAGTTTTTAATTTTTGCCTGTTAGGTGGAAGGAAACAGGTGCGTTCCTTTATTTGTCTTCAAAGACCTTAACTAGAAGCTTTCTGAACTACTGAAAACTTATTTCCTAAATTTTCGACTCGCTTGTTACACAGCGTTAGTTACTTTGTCTCTTACGGAGTCATTCATGGCCAGACCATTGCTAAGCTATTGTGACGATCGTGGGTTGCTGGTTGGCAGTTTGCAGACGACAACACGTCATAGACGTGTGCCCATCGGATGGAATGATACGAGTACAGGCAATCAGGAACGTTCTGCTTACCTGGCTGCCACTGGTCCGACAGGTGTCAACCAGGTGAGCCCTCCGCAATCCATGCACCAGGAGAACATAGGGTGACAGACACCTGTCTCTCTCCCGTTCCCCAACTGATTTCTTTACGTATTACTACATAACAATTCTCGTAACCCGGATCACTAAGGGCTTACAAATGTAGTCACAGCTCTTTTATCCCTGTTGAATTTAGACTAGCATCTGAATCGAGCCAATTGGTTGGCTGCTGTCAATCTCACGAGTTCGATTATTACAGCTATTCAAACGTATAGTATTTGGGACTCACACCTTTCACCAGGCTGAGGCGGTTGTCGCTGAGGTGTTAGGAACGTTCATTTTTGTAACTGAAAGAACTATCGATTTTCTTTCCTCCTCATTCGTAGCAATACAGCAGTGGTATATCCTGATGTATAACTGTTTTACAGACAGTGCTGCTAAAAAAAATTGTTCTGAATTTGTAAGCCGATACTCTGCGTAGCCTTAGGGGCGAGATTCATGAGGCGCAGTTTCTACTTGATGACTGTTAACCAAGGCTCATTATCTTCACCGAAGCATGGCTATCACCATATATACACAACGACGAACTACTTCTACCAGATTATGGACTGCTCATATGTGATCGGTATGTCGACGTCAAGAATGATAATGTGTCGAAAGCCGAATCGTTCGGTTTTCCTGATTAAACTGTCGAAGCTTTGGAGGTGTGCGGGAGAATGCGCCCCGTAGGTCTGCTGACAATGTTCGTTGCCTACGGAAGTCCCGCCTCTAATTCGTCTGATGTTTTGCAGTTCATCCGTGGGTACACGTCAAACAGATGTCTGATCTTAGGAGACTGCAACCTGCTATAGATATGTTAACCGTCTTCCTCTCGTTCAACTGCAACCGGAAGCTTTGTAAGTGATTTTCTAGACTTTACCCCAGTACCTTTGGAGCGGTTTGTTGACCAACCCAAATCCTGTCAGCGTTGGACCTCTCCTTCGTGATATTCGCTTATTGCATGCGATTTGGTTTGTCAACAGGTGCGTGGCCCTAACCGTTGTTTTGATGCTGTGTTACCAATGATAGGTGCGGTGATCAACCTCGCTCTTCTAACATCTGGAAGGCAGACTTCGATGCTGTAGGGGTCTCCGCACTCAGTCAGCCGTGCCTGATCATACACGAGAGCTCTACTGAGCCTGCCTAGCAGAAGGTTCACAACCACAATGTGTCTGTTTCTGAACTTTCCATACTCTCCTCAACGCCCAAACGCGTCAACTAAACGCCATCATGTATTGACTAACATAGTTTGGAGGCGACCCAAGAGCGAACAAGTGTTTGGAGAGTATCGTCGTTGCTCCTTCGATTACCAATTTCGAGGGTAGCTCGAGGTGTTTGTAAGCAGTTTCTCAGAGTTGCCAAGTTACGATGTGAAAGGAAGATAGCTGACACTGCTTCTATTAACCCGAAACTTTTTTTTCGGATACGTATGATGTCTTGGTGGGCGGAGTACTTTGGTGTCTTCGCCGATGGATCAAGCTGGAAAATGTGTTCACTCTGATTTCCATAATGCGTGTATGCTGGAGGACCAATATGTTGAGACCTTCATGTTGGAACCTCCAACCTCATCCCGGAAATCAGAAACAAAGGTCGAGGACCGTCTTTTGTCACGGGATTTGAAGATCTCGGGGCTAGAACCTTTTGATTTTCGAGATGGGTAAACACAAAGGCTGTTGGACCTAACTGACATAGACCAAAACTACGCTGTAAACTGGTGGTTGTTCTATGCATCCCGCTAACTCTGGTCTTTTGGAAGTTCACTGTAAACGGAGTTCTGCCGGTGAAGTGGCGTGAGGCGGTTGTGTTTTGAAAAGATAAGACGATATCGGTTAACTTTCGACCTGTTAGCCTGACTGGTATCATGGTGAAACCCCTCGAGAGTCTGGTAGGAGAGGAGGTCAAGGCTAATCTGACCCGTTTTGGATCCCTTAGCTCAGTCCAATATGGCTTCAGGCGTGGACACTCCTGCCCAACAAATCTTGTTGCAAAGGAGAAGTGGGCGGGAGCAGTGGATCAGGGCCACGTCGTGGAGACAGCTTTCACTAAATTCCGCAAAACCTTTGACAAGGAACCTCACCAGATGCTGTACATGAAACTATACTCCTTTGGATCACGTGGGATGGTCTGCCCTTCTCTGGGACAGAGGGTAGCGTGTCTGTGTAGCGACGAGTATTTTCCCCGAAATGCTTTGGTGATCGGGGTGTTTCGGGGTGTCTTCTCTCCTCATTTGACGTCAGTGAGCCTCGTGACTTGCTGAAGGTGTTTTTACGGATGACGTCAACGTGTAGCAGATCGTTGGCATTACAGGGGGGGACTGAACCAGCTCTGGATGTGGTCAACTAAATGGTTACTGCCGATAAAACGTGAAAAATACACTGTATTACGTATTGTTTCTGCTGTTATCGCCACGCCCACTTATGCACTAGGAGAAAAGAAGCTGCCTGTTTTGAGTCAGCAGGTGAACCTCGCTTTTATTTTCTCTGGCAAATTCAGGGCCAACAGTTAATGGCACCAAGTTGCTAACAAAGGTTTTAATGTGCTGTGGATGGTTCGTCGAGCCTTCGGCGCGCTGATAGTGGATATGCTCTGCAAGCTCTACAGCTTTTGCGAGACCTCACCTCATATTGCACCCAGGTGAGCTCGCCATGTTAAATACTTAATATGGCAGTAGCGTTGAAGAGGGTAATGCGTGTAAGTACTCACCTGGTGCACAGTTTGAAAGGTCTGCCATGCGAAGACTTGACAGAGTGCGCATATATTCGCTGTTTTAGGGAATGCTACAAAGTGATCTGACCCTCACCTACCGGATATTAATCCGCCGCATTGATCCTGATTCCTCCGGTCTGTGTACGCCAGCATGACTGCAGACTGTCCGTGGACCTCCCCCCCCCTAAAGTTGATCCAACCTCGATTTGACCACGTGAGAGCTGAATCCCTTCTATCTCGGTGCGTCATATGTGACTGAAGTACTCTTCCAGAGGATGTAGTGCTTGTGCAATCGATCAGAGATTTCGAACGTGTGCTTGGTGTTTTCGGGTTGCAACTTATTCTTTCTATACTCCTGATGTTTCTTATCTCTTGATTTATGTTATATACTCGTTGTTTACCATCTGTAACGAATAGATCCGTGAGGAGTTACCGAGAGAGTGAAGAGAAGACAACGCCTGAAAGGAAGGCTTTAATCAATTAGAAAATGTGGCATGTGGTCTGTAACGTAATGAACGGAAGGGTAGATTAAAATGGTAATACATGGAGGGATCAGTACGGCAGGAAGGAGGAGAATACGATATAGAAATATGATACCATCTGTTTCCTTACTCACTTTCATCGCTGGCGCTCGCCAATAGCTTCTGTTCGATCTAGCGTCATACTCTACCTTGTTCGCATTAATTTTTTTTCTCGCGCAGCTAGTACAGCAAGGACTGCTATGTGGGTCGCGTGGTTGGCTCATAGTTGGATTCTTGAGTACAAGCCTCGGTGATTTAGTTTTACCTGGTTGTATTCAACCCCTACGTTGGTTTTAGCAGCGTATATTTGTGGGGCTAACCATGGGAGGTGCTCCTAAAGTTCCAGTCCCACCTGATTCTGATTCTACTCACTGAGTTTATTTCGAACTGCTATTGTGACTGCCTGACCTCATACCATTGTCTGTAGTTAAATTCTAATAAGCAACTACCTGACTGTTGCCTTTTGCTTCGAGCATCATTGTTCACAGTTTTCATATTCACCAAATTTGTTGAACGTCAAACGTAGTCATTCGTCACAACAGTATCCCATTTACTTCCTGACTGCTGCTTATTACCATTTTCTTTTCACCACGACCACCAATCTCTTCAGTTTTTATATCACTACACAGGAAGTAGGGTTCATTTGAATCCATCTATTAGTTTCCTTTGATTTAAGAACGGAACAGACAATTTCTGAAGTTACTGATTGATATGCATGTTTACTCAAGGCGGTTCTACAAGGGAACAGTGATAAACAATAAATAATCGTGAACTAAACTGAACAAGAATAAAAGCCTACAGAATGAACGACACACACACTTTGCCTATATCATGGTCAGCACAAACAGAACAAATTCCTTCGAATTAAGGTACACACGTGTCCGTACTGGTCACGACAGTTGCAGTACTGACGCTGAAACAGATGAATCGGAAATCCGCAGTTAATGCACGTTAGTAAGCGCAAATCCTTACATTAACAAAAACCGCACGTATTATCAAGCGACACGTGATTGCGTTGTTATTGTGATCCTCAGAGGCTTGAATCAGGTTACCGTATTGACGGTTTGGTCAATGGGGACTTTCTCGAGTTTCCGAGTGAATTTTCCTTGAAATTCTGATATGGCTTACTCTAAGCATTCCTACTTCTATTTTACTGACCTGTATAATTTTTTGTCTGGCTAGTTAATTATTTTTACCTCCGTCCTTGTTCAATATTTTGGCCGAAGGTCTACAATGAATCTTCCAATGGATCTGATTCGATTACCAAGAAGGACTGTGTTTTCGATTCTCTTGAGGTATCCGTTTCTCAGGAAGTCAATCCGATATTCACGACGTTGGATCATTGTGGCACGTCCTCTGAGCCACATATGATTACCACTCCTACAAACCAACAGTGTTTCCAGTTTGTGAGCTCTCCGAACGAGCAACCCGTCCATACTCGACTAGCTGTTGAATGGCAATCAACTAACACTGATGAAGAACTTCGATCTCTTGGCTTAGATGAAAATCAACAGTCGGGAGTTTCGGTTGTCTCACCGTACCTTTTAAACATACTCCAGCGTCGGCCCGTGTGTCTTCCACTTACGCGAAAGGTCATACGCGAGGGGTGGCTCATGAAGCGTGGTGAACACATCAAAAATTGGCGTCGTCGTTATTTCAAACTTCGTGAAGATGGGACTTTTTATGGTTACAAGAGTCAACCGAAAGTAAGCTATTTTCCTTTTATCTTTCCAACTGGTTAATCTGGACAAGGTCGTTGTTCGTCCTCACTTCCTAGATTTGAACTTCTCAGTGTTTGCTTTAGAAACATGCTTTTTAGCAGTTTGCTGTGGTATTTCTGCGAAAAATTATTCCAATAATCCAAAATACTATTGTTCTACAGTATGATGCCACTTTCATTTCATTTTATTTCACTACAGAGAGACTTGTAGGCCCCGGTGATTCTTTCAGTCGACGAATCTAGTTTATGTAAACAACTGATGACTAACTTTGCTGCCTTCCTTGCGTGGCTTGTTAAAGTCAATTTGTAATTGGTTCCGTTTTCTTAACTCACGTGATCGTTTGGAAATGATGTTTTAAAATCTTCTTGAGACAAAAGTAACTGCACACTGGTCGCGAAACACGACACTCTTTCATTCTAGGAAACATTTAAAACAGCGCGTAGGTTGTTGCGATGTGCTCTGGCTGTGTTTCGCTATTACCAACTTAGTTTTTGACACCCTAATAAATCGTGCAACGGGAACGACGTGTTTGAGCCGTTAAGCTGTTGAACTACACTTTTTGACTAGCGTGCCGATTTCATCAGTAGGTGAATAAACAAACTATAAAGTAACCAATGCTTGGTAAATTTGTTCTTTCTTGGCCATCACTTGATGTTACATTCGTTTTCCGCCTACTGTCATGTGCACTTAATGACATTAGTCACACGCATGTATTAACTTGACTTCTTCGGTTCATGTGCAATTTTCTCAACAGGTAGAAGGTAAAATAGCACGAGAAGTAATGTACAACTTCACAGGTGGTGAGGCGAGTGTTAATCTGTATGACACGAATGTCACTGGCTGTGACACTTGTTGGATTTGCCTAAGAATTTGGTCGAACGTTAATCACGCTATCGAAATGCGTGCGATAATGGAGAGCGAAGTGCGTTGACCCTGTTTATTTTGAATGATGCTGAAAGTAAGAGGAAGACATCAAGCCAACTAAGTATGGACCAAGTTATGGCTTCGCTCTTTATCCGATACGTGTGCGTTGTGAGCTGCAGACATCAAAATGGTACAATAACCTGTGACTATCGGCAATACTGTAGTCGTTACATGTAGTTCCATCTACCAAAGATGTTTGTTGTCATTTGGATCATAGGAAAACAAATTAGGTGTCAACGAAATTTCCAGAGTATGTACGAAAGTGTAATTATACAACTGTCTTTAATGTAATCGTGCTGTTTTTTGTACACCCTAACCCTATCAGACGTTTATACCCATAAAAATGCACTGCCGACTCATTTCTTGCCTATCCTATCGACAAACAAACTAAATTACACTTCTAAAGATGTCAGGCACGCGTAAAAAACTGCTGCCAGGAAGGTTGGCCGTTTTAAAATCATATCGCTCAAGGACTTGCTGATTTTATCCTTGCCGAACACTTCGATGACTAATGTCCTTGCTGGCACCTCGCTCTCACCAAATGCCGCCGATGGTCCAGGGACGACGGTGGCTAAGATAGATAATTACTGGATGCTTTTCACATTTCTTCTGATCCCTAAGCCATTCGGAAGTGCTTTCTGAATGAACGCTTTGCACACCCGGTCCTTTAATCAAAAGCATATGCCCTATCTTAACTGAGATTGACGAAAGTCGACAAATGTCTTGGTTTTTCACGTGCGTTTGATATACTACTTGGACGCAATTGATACACCCTTCTAGGTAAGTGTGAACATCGGATTCTTTTGTTCACGAGGCATGAATTTGCATTTGCTGCATACGAAATATTCCATAGCGATATGATGATTCTAAGAATTTCTGGTGAACGTTATACTGACCAAGGTTGCTTCCAGAAAGCAAATTTTGTTGAACCTAACTTTCAAAGGTGATTACATAACAACCTATGTGAGCAGAAATTTAGGATCAGCCTCAATTCGTACCTACCTGGCTGCTGAATTGCGAAGGTTTTTATCCACTCGCACCACCTTCTAATTTATCTTATTTCACTCTTCATATTACAGATGGAAAATATCTTACCAGCACATTTGAGAGCAAGCGTTTTCTATCTGTAAGCAGCATCTTAGTGTGAACCACTAATGTATTGCTGTCTATGATTATGATCTTCACGTCCCCATGTGTACAGTAGATTAGCGTTACAGTTGGTGCTAGGAAAATGAGTCCATTCAACCCTGTGATATTCCGTTAAAATTGCCCAGTAGTGGGAAACTTCTGTGTATGTTGTACCACGAACCAGTCACGCCTCATTTAATGTGTTTGCATGACCACATCATATGCAGTCCTTTCTTGAACGATAATTCTATTGTGTGGATCCATCAGCTGAGTTGAAACTAACCTGTCGAAGTAGGGACGTAATCAATGGATGTCAACGTTGTGCATTCATACAGTGTGATACTATGGTCACTGCTGCCACCATGTAAACTCAATTCCTCTTACTCATTGTTGATCTATGATTCATCAACTGAGGTGACTGTGTAGTGTTGGTGAGAAAGTGTCCACGAAAACATCTCCACCCAAAGCGTTGATATGACTTCCGGTGGTCGTTGAAAGTCAGGGCAAAAGGTCTGCCCAGTCCATCCTACTGTGCTTTGTGAAAACTCTACCGACTTATAAGCAGGCTTGCTTTGTTTGACCATCGTTGACTTCACAACGTAGCTCTCTTCAGTTGAGGATGGCGCTGCGGTTTGATACTGTGTTTAAAAACTCGGATTCGCGATTTGTTGGTCAGATAGTAAGAACGAGCAGTTTGCGATAGCCGGACCAATTGATCGTTTACAACACTGCGGACAGTACACCAACATTACCGTCGATCGAGTAAAAAAGGTAGGTGTTCAATCGACGTTCAGGTTATGTAAAATTGTTTGGGTCGGTTTGCCGTAATATGGCCTTGCTGGTTGGGAATACTGTTCGACACAGCGATCACCAGCGCGCTTTTGCTCGGACGGTTCAAGCGGATAAATGTTGAGTCGCTATCTCCGTTGTTCTGCTTTACGCAACCGTCGACTGCCGCCGAGACAACCTAGGACAGTTTCAACCCTTAGTTCAACGCTCGTGATAACCGTCTGGGTCCAAGGAAGACTTTACACGTACACGCTATCTCATTCAATGTTTGAAAGACATTCTCATCCTGGAAACGACAAACCATCACCACGAGGTAAACAGTAATAGGGGTGCGTGAACTTCCACCCAAAGCAATAAAACAGTTCACATCTTTGGGTGAACCGTCAGTAAAGTCCATTCGAATAGGTTTACGTGATAACTGAGTTGGTAGTTGAAAAGCCGTTGGGAAGTTCGTTGTTGATTAATATGCAAGCAAGTTACCATCCAGATATTTCATACTTCGCCGATCTCACAAAGATCATGCGTTTGCATTCGTGAACTTCGCGGGAAACAGAATGTCCACCGTTTCATACGAGCGATGCGTAGGAGTTATTGAAAAAATCTCTAAATGAGTCTTTCTCTTTGTCTGCTGTTTTCCACTACTTTTCATTTCTTCTGCAACTGTTTCTTGTACTGTTTGCGTGGATTTTAGTCGGAACTACAGCAGCTTGATCGAGCCCAAACCAAACATGTATGTGCGTTCTTTGAAAATATGTAACGGATGGTCAGCCTTCTTGTTTATGTTTAGCGCACTTCTTGATGATACCATTGTTGTCGTTGGCCCAAATAGCATTCCGATGTCGTCTGGTGGATTGGTCCTGTAAGCTGTGTTTTAAATAATCATTGAGATACTCGTGTTTTACGGGTATAATTGCCTGTCGTCGGTAACTGTATACTTCTATGCCGACTTTCATGTGAACATCCTTTTTGTTGTGAAGTCTGGACGCGTACCAGGTGACACTAAACCGGCTCAGCTAAGTTGTCATGACCTACACGTGATTATTTGGTCATGGCGGAATAGTCATACACATGATTACAACAGATTTTCAAGAATGAATGTCTGAACATGTCCGTACCTAACGCTACCTCTGGTGCTGGATTTTGTTATTTGGAATATCCTCTTCATTTGGCTCCGTTGTTTGTCCTATGCATCCTCGTGTGAGAAACCCGTGACGGGTTCAAAAAATCAATGCAGTGGCCAGACAATACGTTTACAGTGGGGCGTAAACCAACTGAAGTTTGTCTCTGTGCACTCAAGCAAATTTCGGTCGGCGGACCCAGAGACATGGACATTCTTTTTGCTAAAAACGTTGTCATACTCGGTGTAGCCAGTGGAACTTTTTCTGAAGATTTATGTCCTGTCCTGTCCACTAACCTGTTTTCATCTCTCCCTGTTCGTTCCGTGCTGTATGATACTTTGTGCTAACTAAATGTTTAATGGAGCTTTTAAGAAAAGTGCACTTACCAAGGGTTCGTACTTTCGCAAACACTTTGTACCAGTGATCTCCAATAAAGTAGTGGACACTTGTTTTGGTGTTGTTGGGTCTCAGCAGCGCCACGCATTCCAACTATTCGAACCCCACTATCTGTGAGTGAGAATAGGACTGTCCGACCATCGTTGAGTGGTACTCTAGACCACGAGATTGCTTTAATCAGGGCTACAGGAAGGTGTATGAAACACTTTTAGTGGGTGCACCTTTTTCTCGTGGACAAATTGACTGACCACTTGTGATTGGTCTGCAACCTAGGGAGCGTGCACCACGACCCGGAAAGGAACCCAAAGAGGATTTTGCGAACAGCTGGTCCGAGCGAGATACATCAGCTAAATCAAACTTTCCTTCAACCGATAGGACCATGAACTTGTGGTTTTTCAGATGTGTTTGAACTGCTGCTCTATAGTGGTCTTTATCATCTCTGCTATTATTCACGAATTGTGATGAGACCAACATAGTCGTAACAGCTGTCCAACAGTTTGCTGTTAGTCATTCGGATCAACTGTTTGCAAAAGTTCCTCCCAAACCCCTCTGGGTTCATGGGGATGATCACTGGTCTGATGGACAATCACAACCGGATGACCCGTTACTTCATACGGGAAAAAATTTATCAACGGAGGAAGTTGACTCATCTGTGTCTATGTGGAAGTCGTATAATGAACATCCATTAATCACTCGTGACTGACGCAGCATTTTCGGCGCACTCTTCTTCAACACGTCTCGGAAGACGACAGATAACCTAGTATGTTTCGTGTACTTGTTTCCTTTACTTATGTGGCGTGATGCATGTTGTTTGTAAACCTGCACGTCTGCCGTTTCCACTCCTACATCTTCATTCTCTTTCACGAGGACGATATGGCGCAACCGCTGAACAATTTCACTGTACGTGATTGTCGGATATTTCGACTTAATAAACCCAAGCCCTTCACTTTTCTTATACGTGGATTACAATGGACTAGTATCGTTGACCGTCTCTTTTTTGTCGAAACCGAAGTAGAACGAGCAGAGTGGCTGAGCGCCATTCAAGTTGTCGCTAATCGGTTACGATCCACTGCTCAGGAGCCGATTTCCATCCTGTCTGTCAGTCTGGACGATGATAGTGTTCTCAACATTCCTCAAAGGTAAGCACATCTTAAGAGTTTTATTTTCTATACGTTGGTATCTCATGTAAATGTTTCTGTTGATTGTTGCAATGCTTTCGTTCAGTAGAATGTACTGAATAGTAGTAGGGGATTTTTGGTTGCTATAAGCTGGAAGTCACTTACAACTGAATGCAGCTTTCGCATTACCATGGAATTTTCAACCAGCCTGTCCCGAATAGAAGCACCGTACTGGAGTTTCGCTATTGTTAGAACTCGTCAGTAATGTCTATTCTTGCCGTGGCCGGGATTAGAATTCCTGCCGCGTTTTCACAGAAATTAAACGGCCACCGGTGTCTATATATTTAGGGCAAGAGTAGTAGCTCTTTTACGCTCGTTGTATTCCTGGTGGTGTATTGCTTTTGAGTCCGAGACTGTTAAGGCACATTACCTTTCATGTAACTTCACAATTGCGGTTGACCTCTGCGGTATTCTAAATTGATCCATCTTGGGATACTTATAATGTCACTGTCAGGAGAACGATAACTTCTGACACTCCCCGGTCGTTTATACCGCGGTAGGGGATTCACTTGATGGATCCCACTCCGAGTCTCTGATTCAAACGTCTGACCTGTGAGACAACAAGATACAGCGTTTTCTTGGGGGACCCCGCCCGGGCTTAATGACTCGAGAGTCTGACTCACTTGGCAGTGAGAGGCTTACCTAGCTCGAAGGTACGGTGAATAAGACATTATTGTCCGATTTTGAGCTATGCTATGCGCAGTGAACGCATTTGATGTTACATCAAACTTCTGAATGATACCGGAAGTTTTTTCAACCGTATCTGATAGTACTCCGGCGGTCACGGTCAACCGTTTGGCGATATGAGTGCTCTTTGTTTAGGGGTACGTTTTCTAACCCCATTCTTCCTGTAAAAATTATTTTGCTGTATGCCCATAGGATCGTTGCTCACTCTCTGAGCACTCCTACGCGGTCATTAGTGCGATATGCAATCCTATGCGTGCAACTGCTTTTCGTCTGACTGCTCCCCTTTGGCCTGTCTAACAAGGTTGCACCCTAAATGACCGAAGTCTCACTCAGCGTAGCCCGCCGGATTAAAACAGTGCACAAGCACGACCACCACGTAAAGGTAACAGTAGAGGTCAGGATTTCTGTCACCTCTATAAACCTCGTGAACAAACATCACTCGATTCCACCTGGTTCTGAATATGACGACGACTGTGAAGAGCTTCAACGAAACTGACTAAAAGCTCCTGTAAAGACCGTGAACACCACTTGGTCGAACAGCCGAATTAGATGGAAAACGCCATTTTCATTTTGGAATAACAGAAGGCTTTTTTCCCTGCTTCTTTGTTGTACTGAGTCGATGTAAGTGAGACCATATGCGAAAAAGATGGCTCACTCATCACCAGTCAGTCGTGCCAACTTAAAAGGTAAGCTGAACATTTTGAAGAACAGCTCAGTCGGTCTCAGCCAGACCATGTGGACGACGAGATCCGAATGGTCAGTTATTGCGTTCCAGACGCCCTCCATCGGAAGCAGAAGTGGCCTTGGAGCTCAAGTTACTGAAACGTGACAAGACTCCTGGTCCAGACCTCCTCCCTTCTTCTCTTTCCAAGGATGGTGGGGAAAGGTTGGTATCAGAATTGGCGAAAACCTCCACACAATTTAGAACCAGAAGAGGTACCTCGTGGTTGTTGCCTATCAACAGTACTTCCCGTTTTCAAAATGGAGCCCGAATTTTGTGTGACAACCATAAAGACATCACTCTGGTGTCTGCTGCGTCCATGTCACCCACTGGCTTCATATTACGTCGGCTCACAAAGCTCAGAGAAAGGCAGACACGCCTAGAAAGGCGGATTCTTATGCAATCGCGAGTGCATTGATCACATTTTACCTTGCAACGGATCTTGAATCATCGGCGCTCTTATCAGCAGCCGATGGCCCTGCTGTTTGCAGACCTAAAGGCTGCTTTTGATACAGTTGTTCGTAACGTTCTCTGGAACCGTCTTCTTCGCAAGAGAGTATCAGGGGGAATACGTGAATCTATTGAGATCACTGTAGGTCACGCTGGAAGCCGGTTGGGAACTTACGGACATCTGTTTCGGGCGACCGTCACTTATAGTGATGTTCGTCACATGTGTCCGATTCCCTCCATCTGGTTCAATTTTGTCATGGAGGACATTTTAGAAAGTACACTCGACGAGCCCAGTGAATTTGGTGTAGAGCTTCTTCTTGGCTCGCAACGAAATTGTCAACCGACTTGCTGCGTTTGACCATCGTTACCTCTGACACTCTGCCAACATTAAATGGACTAGTCGCTTGTGCAACACAACCGTTCGCCAGCGCGCATTCTGGAACGCTGGGGATGCACGGTCAGTTGGTCAACTAATCACGCTGCACAGTCAGCTAGGCGTTTACCATACCAGCCATTATATGCTGAGACCATCAACAGTTAGATGAAACCTCGTGGTGGTCTTGCAACAACCTGGCGAAATATGAAGTCTCTGGTTGTTGTTACACTGCGCAAAGTGGATAGGTGTCACCTTGGCTGGGATCCTAGTAACAAGTCAAATCGCTGATTACAAACGCTATCCGAGATTTGACGGTGTGCTGCAGTCAATGGTATAATTGCGTCCATATCATTTCCAGTTCTTCAGCCTAGTCTTTTATCAATTTCAACCTTCCTAATAACGTTTTCTTTCAGGATATTCGACGTCACTGTTGAGGTGTGTGGCTGCCCGAGCCACAGTACCTTTTGGTCAGGCTCTTGGCTGCCGTAGTAATGATGAAGATGGGATATCGATAAGTGGTCGGATTTTTTGTTAATTTCAAGTTGAACATTACTCATATTTGTTCACAGCAGTCGCATTTGAATAGACTTTCTAGACAACTCCTTTCGGAAAGAAGCACTAGACTATATTTCCTCTCCTGTTAGGGCTCATCAATAGTGTACATTCTTGAATCTCCTTGACAAGGACATGCACTACTGATGAGTTCTAGCAAGAGTGAAACCCTGGCCCAATGCTTCTATTCGAAAGTGGTTAGCTGGAAAGTCTGTTTGACTTCGATGGTTATGACCAGACTTCAGTGATTTCCGAGTTGAAACATTCTGAGATAATTTGAATCACTAGTTTTCAATAAATATCACGTAGATGGTGACCGATAGTTCAAAGATCTTGTAGCATATTCCATCCGGGGAGCTATGGGCTTTCTACACCATCCTTAAATACTGGGGGGTTTTGTAGAAAAAATGGGTAATAACTTGTTCAAGACCGGGAAAGCTTGATTTTAATCTTTTTCTGGCTAATCTTTTCTGGTTAACAGTACTTAATTTTAAGACACAGGAACTTACTGGCTGAATTCATTAGAAAACTACTCTGACACTTTTAAATGGTGAAACACTGCTCATTGCATTGGGTGTGGAGTAGCTCACGAACTATATAGAACCTATAATAAACAGTTGTGTGCGGTCTTTCGGAACAGCGCTCATTCGGGTAGATCTGGACAGAATATCGATGGGCCCCTCACATCAGGTTTGTTCTGTACATAAAGTTGAGTCGACGAAAATCAACACTTCGGACGAATTTCTCGATCTAACATTCTGAATCCGAACAAATTATATTCGACTCGCCAATTACGATACGGCAAGACAACAGAGAAGGTAGCCGTCTTCCAACAACGTTTTGTGTTCACCTGAACCTTTGGTCTTACCAGATAAACTAAAATGCGGCCATATTTGTGCAAAGTTTTGACCTTGGGTGTCACGTCAAGCTTTTTTGTCACGTACGGTCGAAGGTGTGCGTGAGTTTACGCTGATTGGCCTGGTGCCCCCCTCGTTATTTCCCACCTGACCTCTTAACGGACGTTCCCAAGCTGCTTTCGAATTCGACCAATGCTCCACATGTCGGTACCGTCTGACCCGTTCGAAAAATCTCAAAGTTTCGGCCCGTAGTGCCGATTGGATTGCTATTCCATGGTCTTATCCCTGGGTCCCAATGTGATTGTTGAAGATGGTTCAGCGGTAACCGATTCTTCCGATCTATGTTGGCTTCAGTCGGAGATGCTCCACCTGTCGTTTGTAGACTTGGTGTCACTCGCTATCGCATTAGGAACACATGCGGCTTTTTTGTGGTAGTTCCCTCCATAGGTTTCTGTGATACGCGTTTAAACGTGTCTACAAAACGCCCAGCCTGGCCGCTAAACTACAGATGGGAGGGGACGAATGGATGTGATCCATGGGCGCTCGGATACGATGCGTGCTACGAAGGGACTCGCAGCAATGACTGATAAGATCCAGAAACGAACGGTACATCGGATGGCTGGGACATCTCGATAAATGCTTAGATATTATCAGGGTCAGGGTACGTTTGTCCAGTCTAAATAAACCTCCGTTACAATCTTTTTCCAGTTTACTCTCGTTCACTTTAGTCCTCCTAAGTTGATGTTACTTGTTGCCTCAATTTCGCCCTCTCAGGCCTGTGAAACGTTATTCAATGGATGATTTTCGCCTCTTACGATTGCTTGGCAAGGGGACGTTCGGCAAAGTGGTATTGTGCCAGGAACGTGAAACAGGTTGCTTCTACGCTATGAAGATACTGAAGAAGTCTGTGTTGGTTGAGGTAAATTCCCTACCTGTATTCATATATCCTGTTTGTTGGCACTGATAGTACCTGAAATAGCTGTTATGAATTTATATCCGCTGCAATTCTTATTGTGTATACATTCTTCTCTTTATACCTCATTATGATACATGTTTCTGTCTTTGCGTGACGATGCGCGGTTTTCTTCGTATTGTGTTTGTCATTTCACTTAGACACTGCATCATCAATGGGTACAAATTGGATTAAAACAAGTGGGGCGGTGACCTATTTTTCAATGCCGTTAAAACTGTTTAAAGTTTACATAGTCAGTGGTCAGTTAGCGCTTTGCGAGAAAATGCTTATTGTGTACTCCAGTGTAACAAGGATTGGATGTACACTTTTTGAAATGTGTTTTGTTGCATCCCTTAAAGGGGATTCGTCGGTGATGTAGATGTTTCTGCAGGTTGATAAGGAAGAATCATTATGCTCAATTAAAAGCTACGAATTAACACTAGCTACCTATGAATTTAAGGGCCGCGGTATATAACAATGGGTATAGTCGTGAGAATGATAAATCGACAAACGAGGAAGACTCACTCAGAGAACAAGATGATGCCCGGGTTGATAAATGTGCAAATAACAGTACGCGATGTCTCGGCAATGTTGAACGGCACGGCGATCACGCTGTGATGTGGCTCACGTCTTCGTGCTCTTTGGCTTCACGTACTGCTGAAGGGTTCACCGACCGAGTGGTGGCATTGGAAAATGTGTTGAGTTACGCGCCTGCAAATTTTGCCACGTGCTTGTAGGTTAAAAACGGGCATAGAAATAGTTCGGTGGATGCGCCCGTTCACATGCGCACTACGCATCGGAACTGTGGTCCTGGCAACAAAACCCGCAGTCCACACTAGGGGGCTTACCCAACTAGCACTCCGCCTAACCGAACGAGCACGACACACCGCTGTAGTCACTGCCAAATATGTTGGCTGTGGGCAGGGTTGGAGTGTATGCGCTTCCAAGTGTTATCGCTCGGCCAAACTGACCCAGCGTTTTGGCCACTACGGCCCATGGTGGACAAAACCTGGCTGTTCACGCGTCTTGGTAATCGTTTCAACGCTTGAGAAGCAATGCTGAATTGGGAACCAGCATGCCCCGGTGAGTGCAGGTGGACTGTGGCACCGCGACAGTTTTTTTTACAGACCGACAGATTGTAACACAAATCTGCATACCTAAACGAAAGAGATATACGAATCACTAGAAGGTGAATCAAAGCCTAACAATTTCTCCACAAAATCTGGCCTATGTCGTGCTGTCTTTAGGCTTATTGCATCATCTTAAGGCTCTGACGTGACTTATTATAGTCGTTAGGGTATCCATTTTTTTCGTCCAAAACCGCCGCCCTTCTCGAGAAACCGATTTTGCCCAGTGGGAATGAGTGGGACTATGCAGGACAGTCAAGAGGTAACCTTCGCTAGTTTTTTACCTGTTCGATTTTTTCAACTTGAACATCACTCGCATCTGATCACAGCCTTCGCATTCAGGTAGACTTTGCAGCCAGCCTCTTTCGAAAAGAAGCACTGGACTCGAGTTTCGCTCTCATTAGAGCTCGTCAGTAGTGCATATCCTTGCCACGGCCGGGATTTGAACTGTGGCCACGCTTTCATGAGGCAACCGTGTTGACCACTGCGCCATTGACCTTACGTTAGGCACGACCGAATCATCAAATCTGAACGCTCAGCCACTTTCACTTGTGGGCAATTATCAGGTTGCCCGATCGTCTCGAGAGGAGACACAGTGACTGTCCTGTTAACTCCAATTGATAAGCCCTCGATTAGAACTTCCGAGACAGGTCAAAATCACTGATCTCAATAAACCTGCAAGGCGATATTTTAGATTACTGATGAGTAGTCGGGGATTTGGTTTATTTTCAAGTTGACCATCACTCATTTGATCGCGGCGTTCGCACTCAGATAGATTTTCCCGCCAGCCTCTTTCGATCTTTGTTCCGCCATGCTCACTGGTGGCTTAGTGACCTTAACTACTATTTTTGGCAACTGTCCTTCGATTTTCTGACTCGAGAGTGTTTGTAGGCCGCCATGCATCAGTTTTCTCCTTGTTGCACACTTTGTTGGGGTGCAACAAAGTTGCTTTTTTGCACCCGTCTTTTGGTTTGTCCTGGGAGCAATTAACGGGGACAGTCGCGTTATTTTCAGGGCCAAGATTTTTCATGCTACTTATAACGAGGAGGAGAATCCAATTTCTATCCAGCGCATTACTATACCGAGGACAAACCAGCGTATTCCATCGAGGGTTTACAACTTTTGACGACGAAGGAACTCACAATGTCGCTTACGTTCGTGCAACTACAAGCCCTTCAGCAGCAGCAGCAGCAGCAGCAGCAGCAGCAGCAGCAGAAACAATTCGAGCAGTTTAAACTGATTGAAAAACTGACGCAGAAGCTGGGTTTCCAGTAAATGACAGTGCGACCAAACGAATCCTTCAAACCGGCAGCAGAATCGCTAATCACTTCCATTAGTGAGTTTCATTCTGATCTTGTAATTGGCGCTAAATTCGAGTCTTGGTTTGAAAAGTTCGAAGACGTTTTCAAGGTGGAACTCTCAGACGCTGACGGTGCTCAAAAGTCTGCTGCTCCATAAACCGGCTACCTCAGACCACGAACGGTACACCAAATTTATCTTGCCAAAGAGCTCAAGAGATTTCAACTTTGATGAAACCACCCAGGCTTTGTTCAAAATCTTTTGCGAACAGTCATCCCTGTTTGATATACGATACCAGTGCCTGAAGCTCGTGAAGTTAACAGATGATGACTGGGCGACGTACGCTGGGACAGTCAATCAAGAGTGAGAAGAGTTCAAGCTTTTCACAATGACCGAAGATCAATTCAAATGTCTGGTTTTCGCTTGTGGACTTCAGTCACCAATGGAAGCACATATCAGAACAAGGATTTTGGCGAAGATATATCAGTGTTTTGACATCACCCTGCCACCGCCGGGTGAACCTGAAGCGTGACACCGCTGTGATCGAACAGAGCAGTCACTCAAATGTCTGCACGGTGTCTTCAGATGTCCCATCCAAGGTTGTATCAAAGTCAGAACGCGACAGCCGAACGAAGCCTCCCACATAGTGTTAGCAATGCGGTGGATGGCATTATGTCCGACATTGTCCATTCAAACAGCACCGGTGCACCCACTGCTCGCGGCGAGGCCACAGGGAGGACCATTGCCGTCTCAAGAAATGTCAGGACCTGCTCAATCGGAACTTTCGTAAGCCTCACAAGCCCCAATTCTCAAGAACGCATACCGTTCTCCAAGGAAGTAAGTATCCGTCTCCATCGACAGCAAGTCGGTCAGACTGCAGCTCGATACATCTTCCGATATTACATTAACCTCTGACTTCACGTGGCACCTGATTGGCAAACCTTCAGTTGACCTGACAACCCAGCTTGCCACGGGCAGTCGACTGTCCATCATTGATGAGTTGCAGTGCACTGCAGTCTTTAACGGGTCGCCACTCAGCGGTACCTGCTACGTGACCCGCAATCCTGCCCTTGATCTCCTTGAATTGGATTGGATCGATAAGATGCATCTATTTGACTGACCACTACTCCGAATCTGTGACCGAACTCAGGCTCAGCAAAGCGCACTATGTCCTCAGAAGTCAACTCTCAACTCACAAATGCTCTCCAGCGGAGTCACTCAGATGTGTTCACAGAACAGTTCAGCTGCTGCACTAAAATGAAGGCAGTCTCATCTCTTTGTCCTGGAATGAAGCCGGTATTTCTACCCGAACGTTCAGTACTATACGCTGCGCTGGCAACTGTTGAGCAAGAACTGGAACGTATTCAGCTCGCTGGACTAATTAAACCGGGGAACTATTCACCATAGGTGGTGGTAAAAAGACAAATGGAACAATACGATTCTGCAGATTACTCTAGACGCATCAGTACTCCTTGCCGATACCGGAGGATCTCTTCACAAAGCTGAATAGCGGCCAGTGTTTCGCGAAGCCCGACCTAGCCGAGGCTTGTTTAAAGTTGCCAGTCGCTGAAGATTCCAGAGAATTCTTAACAATTAACACCCACAAGGGATTTCACCGATTCAACCGCCTGTCCTTCAGTGTAAAGACAGCGCCAGCCATCTTCCAACAAATGGTGGATACGATACTCGTGGATGTTTTCGGCGTCGCTGCCTACCTAAACGACATTATTAGTGATGGATCGCATTGTAGTGGATTTGGAGCAGAAGCTGGACCAAACTCTTAGTCGTCTAAGTGAATATGACTTCCGACTTCGCAACGAAAAATGCAGCTTTGGAATGTCTAGCATCAGATACCTTTGATTCATTGTAAGCACATATGGTCGACGACCTATCCCAGCCAACGTGCCAACTTTACTGTCTTTCCTTGGGCTGATCACTCATTACAGTTCCTTCCTCCCTGAACTCCACCGAATCCGAATGCCAGTGAACCGTTTGTTCACCATGGATGTCACGTGGGAGTGGTCAAGAGAATGTCAACAATCCTTTGATCGCATAAAAGCCTTGTTAAATTCAGACGTCCTGCCCACACACTACGATCCGACACTACCACTTGCCGTGGCCGCGATCGCATCCAACTACGGAACGGGCGCTATGACATCACATACGTTTCCAGGTGGAGGGGAAAAAGCAATCGCGCACGCAACAAGGTCACTTACATCACCTGAGCGTAACTACGGCCAGATCAAAAAGGAGGCGGTTCTGAACGGCCAAAAAGTGGACACTCTAACAATAGCCGTGCTGTGTAATCAATGAGCGTCGCTTGGCCTGTATCGGTTTTGTGGTTTCGTTACGGAGCCATATCATGCCCAATTCCTGTCAGCATGCCTTATCTGACTATTTTATCCGTGCCGGGAGGAAGGCAACTTGTTCTGTTGTCGAGATTGGCGTGAACAGCTCGCTCAAAAATGTTGTCCAGATGGAGGTGCTTTGTTCTCTGCAAGCTTGCTGCGTCCAAAAAAACGATATATCCCGGGTGCGTAGACCGCTTAGTTTGGATCAACACAAAACATTCGCATCATACGGTTTTGGTTGGGCAGTTAAGAACTATGATAAAATGTTGCTACATGTGAACGCCAATCGAAAGGGGCGGGATGGGGCAAATGGCCTAATGCACTTCTTGCAATTGTGTTTGTTCGCAAACTAACTTCTCTAGGACTGTACAGACTGTGAGTGTAGATGCTTCTGATGACGGTTTAGAATCGTTACCTTCATTTCACCGAAAGCGTGTCGGACTTATGAGCCCTGAGGTGACTAATTCGGTCTGTCTGTCTGACCGACTCTGATCCTGTTGAGTTATGTTAGATCACATTTTCTGCAGTTAAGTTTGCCTAGCAGCAGCCGCAAACAACTTGGTCTGGATCGCGAGGCCTGACAAACACAACGCGCTGTCGAGATTAAACATACTGCTGCTGCCAGGACCTCTCGAAAGCTTTTATACCTCATCCGAGAAACTGATGGCAGGAAGCCAGATGTGAGCGAGGTAGTCTCCGAATCCAGTGATGAGCCTATTCATAACCCGCAACGACACTTAAGACCGTGGGCCGGGTACTCCCAACAACAGTTCAACTCACCACCCGCATCATTAACTACGCCTTCAGGATTTGTCTCTACTCATTGGTCTGTTGACTTTCCTCCGGCCTCGGAAACCGAAATCCCACTTGAAAAAAAGTTCACAAAATGTCACAAGGCACCCGGCCGAGACGAACTCCCTCCTGCTGTTCTTGTAGGTGGAGGCCCGGCCTTAGTAAGAGGTGACGGCTCTGTCCCAGAAATTCTGGATCAGTGAAATTCCAGATTACTGGGGTTTGCCTAACATCGTTCCCACTTTCAGAAAGGACTCATACTTCCTATTCAAATCATCGACTATTATTGCCTCAAAGTTTCTCGCAGTCACTGTACTCCGTAGACTATACGAAACGCGCGAAGAACATATCCGTGAGGAGCTCGTTGGGTCTCACCATGACCGTAGCTGCACGGATTACACCTTTATACTCACCTACATACAGGGTTAAGGCCTATAGCAATATATCTCAAGTGGGGTGTGACAAAGTCGCCCAATCTCCTCTTTCCAATTCAATTTTTCAGTACACGAGGTCTTTGAGTGTGTCCTGTGAGATTGTGAGTATGATGGGATGAAGCTGCTCTCAGGCATTCACATTCGAGTATGCAGGCGATATCGTCCTTCAAAAGGAGCCCAGAACACGTTGGGCACATTAAGGGCTTCGGTTCGTCAGTTTAGCATAACCTTTACAACTACTAAGTGCAAGGTGCTGTTGCAGGATTGACAGTACTCTATGCCTGCGCTCACTCTTGGTGGTGAGCCATTGCAAATAGTCGAGAAGTTCATGCACCTTGGGATGCATATCAGCGTTGGCGGAATGTCCGATGAGATCACAATCGTATAGCTGAGGCTCAGATGACGTGTGCCAACTAACACCATCTGCGGTGTCGACATGGTCGGTCTTTCTGTGAAAGGCCGAGTGTACAATGCCGCTCTAAGGCGGTCCTATTGTATGGCTCCGAAACCTGGTACATCCGCGTGCAAGGTACTCATATAGTATCTGTTTTTCAACGTCAGTGTACCCGAATCGTTGGCGGCGTGTGGTGGCAATACTGTGTCAGCAATGAAGTTTGTCGGCGTGTTTTTGTCGAACCTTGAGCATTCTGTTCCCATCTCACATGCTCTGTTGGCCTGGTCATGTCTTAAGAACGCCAACTCACCGCCTGCCACATCGTGTCTTGTTTGCGAGTGGTAGGTTGGATTGGAAGCAGCAGCCCGGTAACCAGCGTATGACTTGAGTTCGAGGTATGAAGGCAATCACATTGAAGCTTGCTTCAATAGGGTGCTTCCGGCTTCGTGTCAGGTGTCCGAAGAACAGTGAACACCTCTGGTTGGCGAAGTATAGATGTCCATAGCACTAATGTTGTGAGTCGCTATGTGCATCTTTATAATATTTTCTTCCGTATCTATCCACACTTCTCCCCTTCTTTAACTTACACATCACCTTTTTTCTCCCCATATTGTGGCACGTTTGCCACTCTACGTGGTCACTAATTGTTTATATATATATATATATCGTTTGCGTTCGCCATAACGAAACTACTGGGGTGGGCATTGACTGCCTGTTGTCTGCTACTTGTCCTCTGCTCGCTCTATTGGTGTTGCAGGGTGAGGAGTGACTTTTACAAAAGGCCACGGATAGCTGGACCAAACAAACTGTAGGGGCGACAATAAAGAACAAGCACTCTCTCTGTCACTGTGTATCAGGGTGAACTCTGACAATTTTGCGTCTCTTCCGTGTATATCTAGCCCTTGGTTTCACCCTAACCCTTGATGAGGTAGAGACATACATTGTTTGGCTACAGGTTTCACAACAGACAAATCTCCCTCACGTTTTATCATACGTATTCATATGTATGCATTTTCTAATAAAGTACACGTTTGTTAGGTGTTGTACTATCAGTCACACAAACTAGAAATGACAATGCGTAAGTATAGCCAAGAGCGTGTTGCGCAACAAAGATCTCGAATTGAGTTAGTGCATTTCGCAAGATGTTCGTTATGGCGAATGACTGGTGCGTCGCTTTATTTTTCATCCCTACAGCCCTAACTATAATCGTGTTGTATCGCACCGAATGTTTTCTTTCTTGTATGAAGTGTTGGATATTTTATCTCATTCTATGTTTCACTGGTGCGGATGCACACTCTATACAAGGTATCGCTTGCGAACAGTCTGTTTCACTGTATCACCAACCCACTGTTATCTTACGAGCGTATTTCGGTAGATTTATCGGTTGAACTCAGGGGATGACTCGTTTCAGTAGGCCATTTCTTCTAGTGCTATTGACGGAAATTCATGCGCTTTTTTAACTCCCCCCTATTCATCTGTCACATGTTTTCACGTTCGCATTGTGTCTAGAAAGAAGAAGTTGCTCACACACTGACCGAAAATCGAGTGCTTCAGCAATGTCGGCATCCGTTCATGACCCAGTTACGCTATTCGTTCACAACCCCCGATCGATTGTGTTTTGTGATGGAATATGTCAATGGCGGAGAGTTGTTTTTCCATCTATCACGAGAGCACTATTTCTCCGAGGATCGTGCTCGTTTCTACGCAGCCGAAATAACACTAGCTCTTGGTTATTTGCACAGCCAAAACGTTGTGTACAGGTCGGTTTTTGGACACTTTCGGAACAGTATGTTGTATTTAGACTGTGTATATATGTATAGCCTTTTTTAGACTCAGGTACCCTACACTGACGTCAACTTTAAGGTGGGAGTCGTTCTTGACCGTCCTGTTGCAGGAAGAAACAACATGGCGACAATGACTGAGGCTGTTTTTCACTCAATCGTGCATGTTTGCTAGCTACAGGATACAGTCTTGAATTTGTCCCAGTATGTAAAGTTAGGACCTCCCGTACAGCATAAGGTTGGAGCTGTTAAGTTTTCCGATCGTGATAGTTGGTAGTCAGCCGACGTACCTTTCATACGTCGATAGGAATACCAGTCCCGTTTTGTGTCCGAACTGTCTGCCTGTGCGAAATTTGAAGGTATTCATGTGATGTGTGGTTGAATTTCGTAGGCTAGATTGAGTTATTCTGACTTCCGACGTCTGAGCCATAATATGTATTGATGGTTGACTGAATGAACGGTGGTGTTATATGGGTGATAGGTCATTCAATTGTTTATCAACGAATCTCAAGTGACTGTGGTGGGCTATCATTTTCAGGGACTTGAAACTGGAGAACCTGCTGCTTGATAAAGATGGGCATATAAAAATCGCGGACTTTGGTCTATGCAAAGAAGAGATGTATTACGGTGCATTAACGAAAACGTTCTGTGGCACTCCAGAGTATCTCGCACCAGAGGTGTTGCTGGACAATGACTACGGCCGCGCTGTTGACTGGTGGGGTCTGGGCGTTGTCATGTACGAAATGATGTGTGGCCGTCTCCCATTTTACTCTACCGATCATGAGATCTTGTTCGAACTGATTTTGCAAGTGAGTCTCAAATGAAACCGTGTTAATAGCCACTTTACGACCTAGTTTTCAACATTGGCCACTCATCACCCTTTGAATTTAAGTGATGACATAGCCTTGGGTTTGTATGCTGAAAATTTCGCAGTAACCGGTTTGGGTGAACAATGGATTGCACCATTTATCCTTGCTGAGTCATGATCAGATCAGTACCTATTTGTTTGAACTTTAGATGCCAATGCTTGCGATAGGTCATTAAGAGTTTGCACGAAGAAAAGAATACAAGTGACTAGTGAAATGTCAGTTGAACTAACAACTGAACAAACGAAGTTGTCTGTACGACTATTGCACGCCTTTCTACTGGGAACCTGGTCGTAACAGGTCATCACTTCCCGGGAGTGACGAATCTCCGCAAAAATCTGGTTGTTATTAGAGTCCGCATCTTCTGACTGGCGGTTACACGAATCTAAGCCGAGTAACTATTATGACTCTGTGAATCTCCTGGTCTCAGACTGAAGGTGTTATGCTCAGAACAACCACACTTGTACATAACATTTTAGAGGCAAGTTGCCGTAATGTAGATTTCCTCGATTACCTTCAACAATGCTATTGTTCGCAGGCGATTCCACAGCCAATAGCCATGTCAATGGTGCTCATAAAGACGTATGTTGTTGCGATTCTCTAAAAACTTAAATACACATATTGTGGATTTGCCTGGCTTCTGGAATTGGAACAGTTGGGTCTTGCATGACTTACCATTCTAGCTCATTTGAGCCACAGTTGCAAGAAGCTAGTTACCAGCGGAACGGCCCACGAAGAAGAGGGATCAGATACACACTTGATCTCAATGTAGATCAAATCACCCGGAAATGTGCTTAATTTTTATCAATTTTAGGGTTCTAATTACACTTTTTCTTTTCTTCTGCTATGAACGAAAATCTCCAGAACAAGAGGACTCTTTTCAGGTCGACCGTAGCTTTTTCGACAAAGCTGAGCATTCCCTAAAAATGCACTCATTCGGGCCTATTTTTTTCGCCTCAAGAGGTGCCATTTGCTCAACCGGAAAGAGTGAGCTTGCACCTCCCAGAAAGAAGGCAAAGATTAGGACCCGTAAAATGTGTAAAATAATGTTTGTTCAGTGGGCAGCTGAAGTTTTCAAGGGGATGGTGGAATTCACACATACGGTAAACAACAAAAGGCTTTGGTTTCACGTGGTGTAAACATGCTCTCTTGATTTCAACTCAGTTGAAGTCCCTCAGAAGTGATTAGGTCCCTCTGGATCGGAACGTTGGTTATCTGCTTTAGCTCCGGCTTATCGGTTAGCGCCTTAAAAAATGCATCCATTCAATATGAACGGAGTGCCAAACGGCGCGAAGAGCAGAAGAGAGGTGACTTGCATACTCGATGCGTCTCTGTCTACACGCATGTGCTGCATTAGCGATGTTTTAAACTGCCATTCTGACAACACTATTGTGATTGGTGTTTTTCAAAGTTCCTATGATGGGTTATTTTTTGGAGACCTTTTGTACGTTAGAGTGGGCCGATATCAGTACATTCCAGTTAATGGAAATGTCGGTGCACCGAAAGAAACAAATGTGTGCCGTTTATTTAAACTGCACTGTTCGCAATGTCCTTAATCGGGATCAATGTTATGAGATTATGGACGTGTGATCTAGGCTGTGTCGAACAGTTTTTTGTTTGACAGGCTGTCGGTTCTCACTTGTCTACATTCTCACGCTCATCCGGTTCCATGGCCCAATTCATTTGTCACAATCCAGGAAAATGTTGTCTTTCCTGCGCACATCTCTCCGTTTGCACAAGATTTGGTTTCGAAACTACTTATCAAAGATCCGGCTAACCGCCTTGGTGGTGGACCGCGTGATGCGCTGGAGGTTATGACGCATCGGCTTTTTGTGGCAGTTGACTGGGATCGATTGATTCGCAAGTAAGCGAGCAGTCGGGTTTCTTCGTTTCTGGGTTAGGTGTTAGATCAATCCTATATCTGGCGCACCCATGCTAGGTTCGTTTGATATTGTCAACTGTATTTGAATGTTATTTGGATCACTTGAATACATGTCCTACCTCAGCGATTTCGTTTATTCGTTCAGTTATGGTCGGACCAACTGAATATTTTCCATCATTTGGTCTTAGCGTTTCTAGCGTTTGCTTTGCACTCTCCCGATCACTTCCACTCGTCTTGGGTGCGCATGTTTTGTCAAGTTAAACAGTTTTATGTGTGACCAGGTGTGTTTCCACGTGTCGTCCACCATACTTTCATTGTACAGAATGGAAAATAAACATTCTATTTGTTTTACAATGTGGTCAATAGTGACCGTATACTAACCGTCACATCACGACTTCCGATTAGGACCGAACTATGCTATCCAATTTAGGTCGATTCGTTTGACAGTATCCAGTAAACGTTAAGTAGAACGTCACAGCGCAGTAATTGCCAGTCCAGCGTACATGTTGCATTTCGAATCAGCTAGTTGAAGCATTTCGCCCATATTTTATACAAATCATACCATATCGTGCTTTAGCTAAACGTGCTTGACATTGGTTGAAGAAGTCAGCATCGTAGGTAGCTCATGCGTTGTGTGTGTATGAAGAAATTTGCCCTGATTTTGGCCTTCGCTGGCTCCTAAAAACCGCAAACCACCACCACCACAACAACAGCTGAAGTAGATATTGCACAATTTTATTGCTTCCAGTTCGTGTTTCTTTCTTGCTGCATCTAAATTGACACGACTTCGGGTTGGTCGGTGGATTTGAGATTACTTGCAAATCAAAAGTCGAGTACAATCTTTCAAGCATCTTGTGCAAGACTAATAGGAGGAACCTTGCTAATGAAATAACGACTTTTCTTGTCTGTGATCACTTGACATGAAATGCCGATTGATAAGATGCGCAAGGATCAAGCGCGCACATGAATTGTCTGCATGACTGCCAACATTCGTTTAGAAATCTGCGTTCTTTACTGGACAGAGCCCTGAAAGCTCTCAATATGATCGATAGTTAACAAAGATGTCAACAGATTCCCCAAACTTGTACAATGGTATTCGGGGACAGCAAAAGTTGTTCGTTAAAACAATAGAGAACACTAGGACTGTACGCTAGTGGTAGTTACACTGGTTACCTGAATCCTATGAAAGCCATAAAACAAACCAACGCCTGATCCTTCGTATCTAGGACCACGTTCCCAAACGACTAAAACCACATAACTTTCCTCACGTTCCCGTTACCAGATATCTCTATGGTTTTTAAAAACAGTGTTCACCACAGCTGTTTCTTTTATGACGGATTTTTGTCATTTTGAATCAGTTCAATGTACACCACTTCTGTAGCTTTTGCCCGTGTTTCGGTAGGCTCATATTTGTCTTGGCGCATCCGTCAGACGGGTGTATGTGTTTGCAGTATGCATTCGATCACGTTTTATAGTGTGGATTGGCCCAATATTCAGTTTGCCAACTTTTTATCGGTTCGTACCATGTATGGATCACATACGACAGGAGATAGTAAATGTTAGAACGTTACCGTGACGTTCCACTTTGAGTACGACGACTTGCAACTTAGATACTTGATATTTGTAAGTGGTCACTTGAATTGCAAATGGATGCGATTGTGTTCTATCGAAACTGATGCATCCACAGTAGCTAGCAGAGCTTAGATCAAACACGTTACATTGAAATCGATCCAACCAGAATAGCGATTATAAAAAGAGCTTAAAAGTTGCTTGTGGAGCAGGTTTTTCCATAAGGTGTGCTACTCAGATACTTCACACGCCAACCTGCTAGTTGTATTGTCAGTAATCCTGATTGGCTGCCAAATAATCTGACATCGTAGTCTGGATCACCTTGAAGTCCATCTAATCACCACTGATGTGAATAATAATAATACATTGTTCTAATATACTTCCGCCTTCTAACTCCTGTCACCGTGGTCATTTTCAGAGACGTTATACCCCCGTGGGAACCAGACGTAGCAAATGAACAGGACACAAAGTACATACCCGAAGAGTTTGAAAACGAGCAGCTGGTGTTGACGCCGCCAGATAAAGGGGCCGCATCTCAAATTCTTGATGGACCGTATTTCGAGCAGTTCAGTTTTCACGGCAGCCGTCAAAGTCTGAGCAGTCATATCAGCGGAGGTATCAGCTTCAGCGATCAATTCTGATCGTAGCATTGGATTTTGTGGTTTTATTTTCACTTCAAAAGTCTTTCGAAAGAAGCTGGATGTTTTAAAACACCTTTGGAAGCTAGTTGTGCCACGCAGATTACCCAAACATTCCTCAGCCAGTCGTATGTTCGAAACGCTTATTCGTATACAGTTTTCTCCTATAGTGTGTATCTGAATTTTGTTCGCTTCTTGCATGGCCGTTTGCTCACCTCTCTCGAATCACTTTCAAAATTTTTCTCTTTCCGTATTTTGTCTTTCAACAGTAGTAGGCTGATGCATTTGTTCTCTCCCGTTTTTCTTAGTAATTTTTAAAAATCTTTTGGCAATATCGTCGAATAGCATTAATTGTTTTGTTGCTCATCGCGCTTTATCCAAGCAAGACAATCTAACGGATTTTCCCATGTCTATGGTTACTCACCGTTCATTCAGGTAAGTTGTTTTCACGTATGTCCACCTCGTTTAGCTATTTTTGAGTTCATCTCTTGTCAGGCTTGATGCTAGGTAATTCTTATGCGATCGGTTACATTATCACGTGTGATTGACGGTCATCAGAACGATGTCCGTCTGACTTCCTCTTTCCATAATTGTTCACATTTCGTTACCAATTTTTGCCTGCTGACCTTCTTTACACTCGCGTCTGGTTCTAGTCCTCTGGGGGCGATGTTGTTTTCCTTGGGCTGTTGTCTGAGGGTCCTGCCTAAGCATTTTAATTGGAAGTGTCGATCTAAAGCAGGTCAGTTGAAATAGACACCAATACTCGCATATACGAAGTGCCCTTTCAGTTTGCTTACATAAGGCTAAGGTAGTCCCCGTATTTGTATTGTTTTCACCGACTAGCTATCCAAATTCCCACTCGATCGATTGCTAAGCAGGTCATGGTAACCAGTCGCCTAGTTGGCCCTGTTAACTCATTAAAATACCGTTGCACAATCGAAACTCGAATTCACTGGCATTTTGCGAGGCGATGCTTATCCAGACTTATCAGCCGGTATTGTGTGCGTAAAACTGTTTGAAGCAACCTGTGAGGCTACTGCGGTCCTGATTGCACGATACTTTGCGTTTGGAGGCATGGCTAGTCACCACATGCGCCAGTTCTGATCTACATAATCTGTATGTTTTATGTTTGCGACTGATGAGAGTCGACGAAATGCCAACGTATCGCAGCATATCTATTTCCACCTCTGGTGAAACTGCTCAGTTGTTTTTCCGTGCAACCACTTCGTCTGTTTGGTGTACAGGTTGGAGGATATCAGTATGCATGCAATAGGCATACAGGTAGCTCTTACCAGTCACTATCGTCCATGCTGTAAGAAAGTGAATTAAAGTGCACTACTTAGAACAAACAGATGCTGTTGATTCTTACGCACAGCCAACACTTGTGTGCTCCAACACTCTCCCTGCTGTCCTATATTTGATGAACAGCACAATGATTTCGAGAGAGAATCACAACTCGCGATCGATAAGATGAACTTATCGAAACGCACAACCTGCGCTGTTTAGGTCATGCGTGTGGTGTCGCAGAGTGAAACACTTTGAGTGACAGTAAAGAGTAGAGGAGTTTCAGACAGTACCAGGATAACTGATTATTATCTTCGCTGCCGTTCATCGATTGAGTATACTGAGTGTTGCCTGTCTGTTTGGAGTAGGTATTGTCTTCAACTGCCTCCTCCGCTGTAGTCATTTTGTGGCTTATTTACACACCTACTTGCAACTGTTAACTGTTTTAAAGTCACAACCAATAATGTACTTCTCACTTATAGGATACGCCTAGGGCAGTTATTGTCAGCATGGCTTAGCTATCATTTACTTTCCATTGCTGTACCCCAGGAGCTAATTGCAGCTTATTTGCATTCCTCAGGATGAGATGCTTTATGAGGTTCATTCAATCTGTACCCGTGAACCGGTTTCTGTCCGGCATGTTGTTTACCATATGGGTCCTGCACAGGTTTGTGCTTGCTTATAACTGTTGCTTTACGACGGACAACCAAATGTAAAACGAGAGGGGACAATAGAAAGCGTGAAAATTGACAACAGCATGATGCGTAAAATGTTCTAACATGATATAGACGTCTGCCCTGAAAACCCTATTATTCTAGGCTGATTCGTGTAAATCCACTCTTGTCAGACGCCGAGACTTTTAGGTTGTTCATCATCATCACTGTTATCGTAGGTAGCAATACATAAGCGGTTCTCGTTGATGCTCAACAGCTATGCAGCCATGAAGAAGAAAGCAAGCGCCAGTCGAAAAAATAACGGAAGGGATGAGACCTGACTTCTATAGATAGTCATATTTGTACATCAGTGCTCACAACTTGAAACCAAACAATTGAGCCATAAGGGTAATCAAGGCGCTATTTGCTTTACGGCTTTTACTGTTACACACCACCGAGTGCACTTACTTCACAGGCAATTCGGCCAAACAATCATAACGTTCACATAAGTCAGTTCTCATCTCGTCTAGGTTCCAGTCACTGACTCTGTGAGTCACGACGACCTCATCCCGTGAGACGAACCTGATCGGACTCTTGTGAGTGCCGCGGACAGTCCTCTATTAGTTTAGCTGTGACAAAATTAGACAAAAATGGTGAAAGGGAGCAGCTTTCCTGTACACCGTTCTTAGCGCTGAAACTGTCACACACTTCAACGTAATTCTAACTCGAGCTTAAGTATAGGAATAATGCGCCAGCAGCACGTCCACATACTTGGATAGCACACCCGTGCGTTTAAGAAACAATTAAAGTGTAGATCGCTTCACTGAATCGGATGCACCTTCACAGTCTAGGAAAACGACATTTTTGGTCAGCGATAAAAATGATGTTCCGGAATGCCACAAGAGATGAGAATTCGATCAGTACAAGTAAGCATGCTCATCAATTGTCTAAAACATCGCCTGGCAGGTTTAATGAGATCGGGAATTCCAACCTGTCTAGGAAGTCCTAATCGTGGGGTTAACAGTTGAAATTAACGAACAGTAGCTATGCGTCTTATCGAGGTGATCGGGCAACCTGATCATTACTCGCAAGCTGGTTCTAATCCCAGCCGTGGTAGACACACAAATTACCGACGGGCTCTCACAAGAGCGAAACTCGAGTCCAATCGTTTTTTTTTCAATGAAGCCGGCTAGAATGTCCATCTGCATGCGATCAGATGTTAATGTTCAGATTACAGCATATCCTCGTATATGACAGAGCCTAATTTGTTTTTCCCTACTGTCTACCATCCGAGCTGCAGTGAGTCGACGATGTTCATTGAATTTCAGAACTCTGGTGATGGCCAAGATCAAGTTGATTCTCTCATGGTTTTTGTAAGAGTCTCCAACTCCTTTCTTGAATTTAGGAATTATTATCAAATGACTCCATCGTATGACTCCATGTATGACTCCGTCGTATGCATAGATTGAATCAACTAACGTCTCCACACCCTCTTGGAAAGTGTCGGCACGAGGTCATCCGGGCCAGTAGCCCTCTTGCTTTTGAGACCTGAAACACAACAACAGACCTCGGTTTTGGTGGGCTCTAAATTCACCAACCAGAGTACTACATTGCAAATTTGTGGTGGTAGCACACTAGAAGCAGGAAGCCAACTAAGTTGACCCTCAAGATGTTCCGTTCAGCGTCCTAACCTTTTGGACTTATTATGGGTGAATGTGCCGTCTGTCTTGCCGATCGCCTCACTGACATGTTCGCCTTTGAACAGTAGTACGGACATGGTTGAACAGTCTGTTAGTGTTCCCTGAAGTAAAAGCGGTTCTCATTCCTTTCCTCATTAGCCAAGCCTCACAATCGATGGTCAGGCTACGGCTCAACTTCCTACTGCTATCCTTCTTAAGTTCGTTGTGATCTGCCGACAGAAATGTTTCTGTGGAACCTAACCTCTCGAGGGATTTCTCGAAAATCCAATGTTTATTCAACCCACAGACAACCGTGCCGCATGTTACAGCACCAACTTCATGAATTGCCTGTGAAATTTGGATCCAGCAGCTTTTAGGATCTCCAGGGTGAGAACTGATTATCTTCCTTTCTGGGCCAGTTTGGTACATATACTTTGCCAACGGTATAGCCAGTTTCCTGGCTGCCAACCGTTGTCGTCGTTGGAGTTCTTGCCCAGCAACAGTAGGAACGAATCGGCAACGTATCAACGCATGATGTGAACCCAAGTATGCGCTCCAAGAAGAACGACAGTCTTGAACGAAGGGACGCCACCTATAACTAACAACTGTATGGTCTAGCTGAGACCTGGCCTGAGTCGGGAAGGAAGGCGCCAAGTATAACAATGTCGCACGCGGTGTCTGAAGCTCGTGCTGATTGACAGTAGCCTGTGCTAGGTTACACACACTTGCAACAACTGCTTGGATTTAGCTTACTAAAGTGTGCTTAACCAAAATCTGCTACCTAGACGAAACTCGGCTTCACCAACTTGGCCAACCCGGGCATTCATACCTCCCATCAGAATGACTATCGGAACCGAAAGAGAGCCGCCGGATCCGAGTAAAGGGCGCCCACAACGTCGAAGTCACTGCAGTCACTGGAACATAAGCAGACTATAGAAAGGTTTTTGATGGTTTGACGTCTAGCGTTAACTTTATCAGAAACTACCAAACGGAGAGCACACAGTCTATTGTTAACGATAATCCAACCTACCGGTGCGGCTGAGACTGTCCCACTGAGGTCCGTAATTACTCCTGCCTGACCGATAGCGGCGGCTGTGGTGTCACCTGAAATGCACAACCACTATGGGGTAGACAGAGCCGCTGGTGACATTTTCTTGCGTTAGCTACTGTTCTGGATTTTATTCTGTGAAACCTAGTAGACATCGAACTTCAATGTGTCTGACCTCCGTGAGAGAGTGGCTTGTTGATCAATCCCTTTTTCAGAATGTGTACGTTGGAAATGTCCCTGTTAATGCGCATTCTCAGCTTTTGCGTAAGACAAGAGAGGCTACAGGCTTGATGGCGTGTACCTGTGGTAAGTTATGTCTATTATAAGGACTGTAGGGTAGTTACAAAGGTTGGGGGTTGGCTGCGCCCAACGTCTAAGTTGGATAGGACAGTGGGAGAGAGGTCGGCGGTGGCATGTTTCCGTTTATCTAATTTGTTGTGTGCAGTCGATAGGGCGACTCAGTTTGTACCGAGAGACAACCGATACGACACAGAATTATTGGTGCCAATTTCCATGGTTGTGTGCGGCCTGATGTGCTGCCAGGAAGCCCAGACTTGGACAATTAAAGGATTAGGGTCCGCAGCCAAACGTTTTGCTCAAAAGTCTGAACCGCAAGGCAGTGGCTGGGCGGCGTTGCATTGGAACCAGTACTTTTGTCAGAAAATGTTGTTAACATTCCAACTTCCTGCCTTGACGATCTGCAGATCGTGATTCGTGAAATCTCTACTTGTTGGCCTTCGTGGCATGATTGGCTCTCTCAGTGTGATAATCACACTGTCCGCTCTACCCCAATAGGTCATCGAGATACGCAAGCCATCACTTCTCATCAAGGTGCAGTCTAGTTACGACGGAGCTTGCGTTGCCACGCCACGGCGTAATTGTCCGAGATGCCTGCTTTTTATGGTTTGGTATATTTTCGCGTCGATTGTCGCCGCTGGTTTGCACACCGTTTGTGCAGTAATCGCCTACTCGATGGTACGTGGCTGTTATTTCGTCTTTCTGGGTGAACCGGTTTTGCGCGCACTTTGCTTTTACAGCAATTCACAACGAACCTATTGTATTCGACATTAACGGAAAACTACCATTATCAGCTTTTCGAGTATTTGCTAGTGTTTGTACGCGTGAGCCCAACATTTTCAGGACTGCAGAACGATGGCGGTAAATCACTGGAATCTCCATCAATTGCTCATATTTATATTGTGAGCTTTGAAACAGAGACCATTGCCGCTTCGTAAATCTGTTCATCATTGGGTGGACAAGTGCCTTGATCATTTCAAAGAATGCATAGATTCTCGACAGTTCAACCCCACACAGTAGAATTCCAGCTCTGTTGAAGCTGTACCCAACTGACACTAGATTGTACAAATCCCACTGCATTCAATATGTCTGCCTGTTTGCTCTCTCTCGTTGCTTATGGAAAACAACCTAGGATAATAGTTTAAACCGCAACATAGCTTGTATTTAAATCTTACCAGATACAGCTTTGTAATTAGGTTGCCTCAGGGCACTCCTATCATTTCGTATTTATTAATTTGGTCATCCTAAATTAAAATCCATCATGTTTAAATACACTTATACATATGCAAATTTCACACGGTTAAATATCATTTCTTCGACGCTTTCCTTTTTGACATTTATGTCCACTAACTGAGCGAGGACATGTGGTTTCAATAGCCATCTTTTCGTGCTTGAATACTCGTTCTTCTCGCTGACTGTTGACACCTCTCCACTTATCGTTCACAGGTCTACTCATATCTGTTGGTAAGTGATCGAGTGTACGCTCTCATTTGGTTTTTGTCAGTTTTCTGATGAGACTCTGCGCATGATTCGCACCGCTGTTCCTCTCAGATGTTGAACTTGCTTGTTTGTTTGCCTGCCTGCCTGGTCGTGTGATCTGTGTTTGTATGAACACTGGAAGACAGCGTTGTTGCGGACGTGAACCCCATAGTTTTCAATCTGATTACCACTCAATCTGCCGTCTGTTCCATTGTTTTTATCAACGATCACAGCGGTGTTTGTTTGTGTTTCAGCTCAATCCTCTTCCGCGATCAACCCGTTTTATGTGAGTTTACCAATGTTGTTTTTCAGTACAGCTTTTCGCATTTGGACGCCTTATATTTTGAGTTTATAACGTACGTTACATGGAACCCACGTTTGTTCTTTGGGGACTATCAATATCTGCTTGTTGTTTCGAAACACACTGGGATGTCTGCTGTGCACTCTCTTGTGCACATCGGATAACCTTGGGTTTAGTCAAATACGTATATGGCTGGGTGTTCTTGTGTTTATCTGATCGGGCCTGCCTTGAGGGTAGTGCACCAGTAACTACAACGGTTGCTTCATGAGATTATGGATCATAATTCAATTCTGTGTCCTGTCAAGAATATGCACTTCTGAGGAGCTGAATTGAGAAGTGAACTCAAGTTGAACGTTTGTCTTCGAACATGGTTCGCCGAAGACCCTCACTTGAAAGTGGTGGCTATTGTCATTCTTAAGCGATGCTGAACTACTATTCTCCCGTAATTCTTGGTTTACTCAACGCCATCGCCTGCTCACTGATAGGTCCACGCGTTTTTCACTTTGTAGCTACTCGCACACTGTCCCTTTTCATTTCATATTCATGTAATTTCCGCCCATCTAGGAGCATCTATCTATTTTTGTCTTTGTAGCCCGAATTGTTTTCGTGATTATTTCCATGTTACGCGTTTTTTTATAGTTTGCCTTGCAAGCATCCCCACTACTAGATTCCCTCAGCTGCTTATTCGATATACTGACATCTGTCTTATTCATCAAGACAGCAAGAAGACACACATTGCGAGATGCAAGCATTTCGTTTATTCTCATCAGTCGGTTACATAAAACATTCGGTTATATAGGTTAAGCGCGTAGCGTCAAAACAATGAAATGAACGTACTTCACTTGGTTTCAATCAGGCTTCACTGCCACGGCAACGAAATTGATTGCATCAGTACCTTTTGCCAACAAAGGGCCGGTGCGTGACGCTTGATCAACATTGGCTCTGAGAGCGCTAACAATCTAGGGTCGCGATTGCGCAATAGGACTGTGAATGAAGTGTCGGGGTCAACCACATGACCTGTTGCGATTAGGTGTTTGGCGATGGAAGACGC
>QNGE01004598.1:41860-58663 GCA_008508345.1 Paragonimus westermani
TGTCTTCTTGCTGTCTTGATGAACTGGATAAAGGGAACTCAGTGTTTCAAAAATCTGTCTTATTGTTTCCTTGATATGCGTGAGAGTTTTGCCGTCATTCTACCTTAGTTGCTTCCTGATTTGTGTCTGCCGTCGTATGTTTCTTGCCTTGTAATTTTACGGGAGCCGAATCATTGTCTGTCTTAGGTGGTTATTGGTGTATTGTGCTCGAGCGATTCGGTTTTGTCAGTTTCTGTTTAGCACTAGAACGAATGCTTGTGGTTATTTTGAGACTGAAACCCATGGTTATTCCTTGTCTGTCTGTTTTCAATTTGTAGGAGCCTGCCCTCACTGTCTCAATGAACTTCGCACTCCACTTGTGCGTCTCAGGTGTCGTTGGTTTTTTGCCTTGGAAGCAGTTTTGTCTTGGCATATGGTTTACTTCCTCACACATACGACCACTATTTGATTGACCCCTTCCTTGCGACACTATGCATCATGATTATCGCTTTAATCGTCACTGAGATATATTCCTGACAGTTTGTAATAGAACGCCTTATATTCAATTTTTGAACAGAATAAAACTGAACTTGAGTCACCTGTCTTCTGTACTGCTTTGTCACGGCAGTTGTGTGTTTGTGTCGTTACCGTCTTTGTCTTTTATTTCCGTTTCATTGTTTTCCAGAGTTTGAGGTTCAGCAGCCACTAGCCCGGATAACGTTTCATATCTCTGGCAAGTAGATATCTTCCTGTTAAGATGTTCAACAATGGACCGAGTACTTTCATGCACTAGAGGACACCGCTGGTTGTTAATCGCTGATCTTGCTATATGAACTGCATGATTCAGTGTAACTACATGGTATCTGCAGGAAAAAATGTGTGGTGGTTTACAGCGCCTAACTGGAGCGAAATTTGATGAACTTCATCCTTCATTTGCTTTCCGACACATATATTTGCTCTTAGATACAATCGGTTAGATGAAGTTTGCTGAAAATCAGTAGTAGTTCGGTTTACTGATTTTCACGTTGACACACACTTTTCCCTTGAAAACGCTATTTCCGGAGCACTGGACACAGTTGGAAAACAACTGTCAGCGCAAAAAGTGGGATTTCTCTCTGGAAAGCCCGTTTTACTGTTATATTGCACTACAAAATTGGCCCCCTTTTAGGAAGATGACTACATGCATATCGTTAATAAGCCCCCTGATATATTTCAGCTTCTCCTGCTATCACGTGCTTGTAGACGTCTATCTCAAGTTCGACAGTGCCTGCAATTTTGTCGCACCGAGTGAGAGAGTGGGGTGAGGAGCCAATATTGTGAGGCAGTTCGATAAACTGAGTGCTACTATCTTCAACTGTTCGGTAATTTCAACAGCATACTTTTATCGGTAAATGTTTCTCTAGCTCGAATTATTGACGGCTTGATCTCTAAGTACCAGAATACTTCATCCATTTCGCTGAACAACAATCCATACGTGAACTGACCGCATTGTTGGAGTGTAAATTAGTTTATCCATCCAAAACTCAACACAAGCTAAGTTTCCTGCTCAACTTTCGGGAATGAACTCATAATTGATCTGTCTGTCATTCCTATCCCAATCGATCATCAAGCGTCTCTCATCTTTGTCAGTCTGTATACCGAGCTTGCTGACTTTGTGTTGAGTTAGGTGAGCTAATGTAAGCCACCGTAATACTCAGAGTGGGGGGCTTCGGCTAGTCTTACACAGTAAACTTGGACTCGAGGTTGCCGTGTGTGTAGTGAGGAAAAGGTTTCGGACTCTCGGCAGCAAGGAGTTCCTACGCTTCGCACGCTGGTAGGCAACCATGGAGTTACATCAATATTTTATAAATCGGAGTTTTTCGTTGATTGAAGACACTGATTTATGAGAAGTTACCAGTTGTGATCCGTTTGCTCCAATGGCGAACAAAGAACTTGCCGAATGGAGGAGGATGTGACAGTGCGCTTATTTGTTCAGTCTTGATGATGTGCTTCTATTTGGTGTCGGTTGGTCAGTTGTCAGATCTTTCTGTCCATCGAATGAGTTTTCATCGGTTACCTGTGGAGTCGATTAAGGTATGGTGCTCGGACGAATGATCCGTACTCACGGGAAGTCATTTAAACAACAAGGCCAATAACGTACGTTTTTTCATCCACTCTGAGTGGGCGCAAATTCTGCCTGTCCACGTGCTCGAAACCTGCAAATGTGATGATGCAGAGTGAATTGTATACACTACGTTATCTGTGTGAATCGAGGGCTGCGATACAGTCCATTCATTCTTATCCAACCTTGTTTTATCTTCGTTCATTGCAGCATCTTGACTTCGCCATGACAAAGCTTGAACGTATCGTAACATTGCCTGCGGACGTAAACGCCGTTGGTCGATTCTTCGTGCACTGGTCTGATGCTTATTGCCTTCACGCGACTTTTGGGACTATTCGTGAGCCAGATAATGTCTCATAGCTTAGATCCAGGCAGTAAGCATATACTGAGAACCTTCCACCTTCAGTCTGCTATACATTCGTAACTACAGGAGTTAGGACAGACTAGGTGCCATTTTAATACTGAAATGTACATAGTTACTGCAGTGAATAAGGGATCGAGAACGGCAGAAACACAGAACAGCGGGTTAGGCTATAACAAACGAAAGAAGACTCTTATAGCGTACGGTTCGGAATTTTGTTGTTTCTGGTTAAAGCTTTCATTTTGTTAGATGTCAAATCTACCCAAACTATGTTGGTATGCACGTGGACTATTTACTGCGCATAATTACCCAAATGATAACGCAGTCGCGTCACAAGTATTGCCGTGGACTTTGCCAGGCTCATCCAGTTAAAACGTTGCTTCTATGTTGTATACCGCATCCGTCCATCATCCCATTCACTAGGTTATGCACGCTCCAAAACGTTGGTAAATTTGGTTGTTCAAATTGATATATTTAAATATTATTTTATAGACCACATCATCTGGCAAAGTGGCATCATTGGCCATCGATTCCTCTGTGCGCTGATGGGTACACTCTGATACTGTTACACGGCTGTTGACAGTCAAACGGATTCACGGGTTTTGTTGTCTTATCTGTTGCCGAAATGGTTTGGGTTGGATCTAAAACTCCGCCGTCACACTTTTATTCGCGTAAAAGTGAACCGAAAAATGACTGGCACCTGGTTGTTTCGCCACAAATGTAGAGGTTCATATCGATTCTACGTATGAAATTCCCGAGCAAAATGAGCAGACTAGCAGTGTTCTATAGCAAACGATTGGATTAAATTTCGTTGGATTACAACGCAGTGCAGCTCGTTAAATGCGATTAATATTTGCCCTAAGACGCTTTTAGGGGTGATTATGTCATGCACTAAACAACACAGCGATTAAGAAATTCAGTTAAACGAACGCTTAATGCCGCTAAACTCCGTGTAATCGCTCGGACTCGGAAGCTACCAGTGCCTTCAGTTAAAGGGGATCAGCCTATCGGTGCCACTTCACATTGTATTTACCAATTTATATGTAACTGCGGAGAAAGTTACATAGGCAGAAATGAGAGATGTTTGAGCTCCAGAATGAAGGAACATCTACCAAAATGGGTACAGAAGTCCGTGTTACCGGAGAATAGCAATGTTGCTGAAACGCGTAAACATCCAGTTTCCTCAGTCGCCAGACACGTCCTGACCACCGGTCACGCTATCGATCCATCTTGTGCATTCAAAATCCTGTTGCGTCATTTCAACCCGAGATTCTTACGGTTTGCTGAAGCAGTTGCAATTAATCGACTCAAACCAGCTCTCTGTGTCCAGAAACAACTGTTCGTGAACTTGACCCTTCCCTGGACTTAATGATTTATCCTGATCCGCTTATTGATTATCCACCCTTCAATTCGTTTGTTATGAAAAAAGCCCATCCATGTTATTGTAAATTTGGTACTGATGAGTCAGTACGAAATGCTTACATCTACCAGTTTTCGTGTTCTAACTGCTTTGATCATACTAACGAAGTGTTTGGTCTAATCCATACAACTGGTTTATTACTTCCATCTGTCAATGAAACCATCACTCATGCAGAGTACACATATTCCTGGTAAATCCGAAAGTTTGGGTCGCCGAGTGGCCAACGTGACAGTCCCGGTGAACTACCGGAAACCCGAGCTTTGTGGGTCTGTCTAGTTGACCCTGAGCCTCTAGAATGCTACTACAAACATGCAATGACTTACAATGGTTGGATGATTTAGATCCACCTACCAAAACCGAGGTCTGCAATTGCGTTTCGGCTCCCAAACGTTATTGGGCTACTGGTGCAGATGACTTCATGCTGGCATTTTTCTCGAATAGTGAGACTTCGATCCAATTAATTCAGCTAATAGTTTTATGTTCCAGAGAGCATAGAGGGGACTCTTGCAGAAACCACAGGAGAATTAGCCGCCTCTAGTTATGACTAGCGTCTTACCACCCGTCATGCTCTGTCGGTTCATGGCAGAGAGAAGTTAGATGCGATGGAAGATCAAGCAGGGTTTTGTTTTGAGCCGGAGCGCCCACATCAAATTTCTGCGCCTTGCCAAATCGTGGGACCGCGTCACATACGTCTCCGGTCAATGCCTGTCTACAGTTTCGGAGTCGTTTTACTACCGTGGTATTTCAATCAAGTAAACGCAATTGCCATCTTTGCTCTGTTCCCGATGGTCTACGGTGCACTGCTTGACAACTCCAACACTAGGAATGTCGTACATCATGGTTTAATAATTGTGTCGCTGACGAATCATCGGGGTTCTGTTTACGATGCTTACGGAATGGCGCCGCAAGTAGTCTTGGTGGAAACCTGGTTGGCCTTCGCCATGCTGATGAAAAAATTTGTCTAACATGCTATTCGACAAATTTTGGACGCCGTTGACGCAGCTAGACAATACCTTCTGTTCTGCTGTCTACTTCAAGATGCATCCCACACCTTCAAAACGTAAAGTGCTTCTGTTGGGTTGTTGTTCCGTTGCTTTAATGTTAGATAATGAAATTATGAAAGTTGTTGACCGATTAATCTACTTAGGAAGTGGCATTAGTAGTGGCAACGAGATAGTCACTAGGATGAATGCTTTTCTTTTGGACACAAGCGGTTTTCGCCAGTCTAGTTCGCCTTCAGCGTCAGTAAGTTGTCTCTGAAGTTTAACTATCCCGTATATATAAGGCGACTGTGAGAGCGGTTTCGCTACAGCTTCGAAAACTGATCGTTAAGGATAGGGGGCGTAAGCTGTCTTCCGCTGCTCAATAATCGATACCTACATTCACGCGCTTTGGTATAAAGGGCCGTGCGAGTTCATTCTGTTCATCGTTGGGTACACACAATTAGACAGCTAAATGGTTAGACCATATACGAAAGGTGCCAACTAGCGGTCTATCACTATTGGCTTATTTTACTGATACTGCAGCTCACCATGGGGAATTGCGAAGTGGGTAAATGCTGATTTTTGGTATTGAGGTGTAAAATCAGTTACCAGTCAGTTCGTTTGTATCACCTGCCGAAGCCCCCACAACCCACAGAGTGGATGACGATGCGTTAGGAAAGATGTTTGTGAAACCTACGGTTGTTTACCCGAGTTACCTGTGTTGTAAATGTAGCTAATGGCAAAGGATTTTGAAAGACTTAAGGCAGCTGCCACCGGATTTTCATCTACAACAGTATTGTTTGTAGGGCGTAGCCACTTTAGTCTTCAATGTTTGATTTTGAACGTGGGTCTATTTTAGTCCATCAGCCAACGGAGTCGAGCAGAGGGGCTGTAAGGTTTACGTCGGTGACTGTTCAATATTGCCTTGTCTCACTGCAGACATCTACATCAAACGGACGAGTAACATCGATCCTGATTCCAGAAGTCCATATACGCTTACTCAACAAGCACTTTTGTGGAATAATTGACGTTGGTCAGCTCTGACGGTGCCATCTTTAGGACGGATTTTCTATTTCACTGTTCCTTGCGAAGGTGTTAGCTGCTTCTGATTCTTCCTTATGACGGTCGTTGCTGTGGGAGAGGATCCCTTTCGTATGGGACTGGACGTAAGGTTGGACTGGTTTTCGTTTTGGTGTAGTACTCTACGGCATCTTGAAACATCGCGACGTGCTTTCGACTTAGAAGGTCGATACGCTTTGCGCTAACATTCTGAGGCATCGATGGTTGACTGCCAGCAGTGCTGATGTTGTTGCGCACTGCATTTAGCAGGACCGGTATAAGTTGCGACTGATCTATCCAATCTAGGTCATGTAGAATGAGATCTGAACAGTCCATGAAGCAGCATTTTTCTTCAAATTGTACGCCATGGAGGGGAACATCACATGTTATTCCACCTCTGGGCTTCATGACTCGGCCGGACTCGTCCGGCGCTATGTGGGAAGTTAGACGAACTGGTGACTACGAAAGGTCCCCAGGTACGTTTCGAGACAATGGTGATGTTGAAAAAAGCGTCCAATAAGAGCCGAATTGGAAACTCGTAGATAGACGCCGTGACTTATTTCCTTCGTTCTGTAAAATCAACCTTGAATGTTGCAGATATGGTACTCGAAGTGGCCGTATGCTTCCGGGCTGAGCGATGTTGGAACTTCAACAGATAGGCGGGCTTTCTTGGGTTGACTGTGCGACATCGGTCTTCATGCCTCCGTTTGTTGCACCTTTGGCATATATGCTTCTTGAAAGGATAGAGTCACACAAATACCAATCGCCACACTGTCGACTGGAGGTAGGAGGCCTCGATGGTGATCGCCTGGGCTAGGACGTTTGTGAAAAACTGGGTCTTCCTGACTGCATAGTTTTCGTCACATGTGCCGATAGTCCTTTCTGAGAACGGTCAGTCGTTTTGATGTGCTAAAAGTGGGGGAGTCCTTGACACTCGGTGGTGACTGCCTGCAAGTTTATGTCAAGACCCAGTTCCATTGTCTTCAGGATGCTGGTGCCTGTGTCGGCATCGGCTGAGAAATGGGAGACCACACAAAGTTCAGGCGCTTGAACTGGTCGTCCATCATTGAGCGCAGCTTGAATCGTTCTCACTGTGGATTCACGATTCAGGCATATGTCACAAAGTCGTCGGCTTCGTTCTTGACTAACTTGATGCATTCGTATCGAATGTTGAACATAGACGATTGTACAACAGATTTGCCCAAGGCTCTTGACAGTCTCCTCGAAAGTGAAATCACAGGGGTATTTGGTTAATATGCAGTTGGCATATCGTTCGTGTTCTGCCAGTCCAAGTTTGCGCAGCAGCAGTCTACCTCGATGGTCATCTAGATTTGTTAACCCGACTCTCATATTTTCCAAATTATGATTCGAACTGCATACCCGAAGTTTGGTCAGAATGAGGACCAGTCATCGAACTATCAATGAAGTCCATGAGTATGCGTCACTGCTAGCCAGCGTTATAACCAGAATCATGGTGACTACGTCAGCGTCTCAGTCAACTTCAACTGAGGCTGCTGGAACTGCTTCTGCTGCTGTTAAAGCAGCAACTTAACTTAGTCAGACGTAATAAACATCATGAGTTCCTCGCCGCCAGCTGTTTTAACCGCAAAAGTAACTTACCACAAACCAACCTCTCATAACCAGAATCGTACTGCTAGAAAAACGCCCAGATCGCCAGTCCCTGAAAAGTCATAAATCTTTGGTATTGATATGTTTGCCGAGCTTGGCATTTAGCAAGGTTAGTTTCACTACTAACGGCCTTAAGCACGTCGGCAGCCGCCATATGAAGCCTATACGCTGAAACACTCACGCTGATGGTGATGAAACGTTTACAACCTAAATGCCAAGCACGGCCAACATATCAATACGAAAACCATCAACCCGAGCTACGAACAACACCACCACTGTTCCCAACCATCAGAAGTCATATATCTTCTCAGTCAGGACACCAAAAAACGAAAAAGAAAAACAAACCTATTCACTTCACGAAGTCTATTTTAAAACGGTTACAGCGGACGAAAATGGCCTTGGTGATAACATGGAATTTCAGTTGTCTTCTAGAAGCGCTCTAAATAATCTGTGGTTGGTCATCGTCCAAATTAAAACATGGAACCTTTGGGACACCGTTTGTCAAATTTTGCCTCAGATTCGGAATCTGTGCTTAGGATTTGTCAGTCCTAACACGTTTCTGTTTTCGTGATTAAGGCTTGTTTTTTCTTCATGGTCGTATGGCTGTTGAACATCGTGAATCACTGATGTATGTATTGTTGTCCTTGGTGGTGTTGACGATGAAGGATCAAACCTTTGATATCAGAATCAACTGGTGTGGTGCGAAGATATAATACACTAGTTGTAACTGCATCCTCGAGAGTCTGATTTTGATATTCTCCAATGGGTGTTGTCGAGACAGTATGAATAAATCTTGAGAGTGGGGGTGATGTCAACTTTAAGTTCCTGCTTTGCCTTTAATGTCAATCAGCCCAGCATGTTTCTACTTTTGCTTGCAATTTTGCTCACGTAAATCTTTAAGCCAACGCGAATGTGTTTCGAATTCGCAAATTACATGAGCGTTAGACTATTTGACGTTGAGTGGAAATACACTCAGTCTGGTTCATTGAAAATTTACTGAATAGGACTGACTGAGAATACTTACGTACATCTGAATCTATCATGCGGTTTTCAGAAGGAATGGACACGTTGGATGGTTGTTTCGGTATCGGAGAGTCAACAATTCAAACTGCGATAAACAAAGCCAGAGGGCAATGAGCGGGATGAAGACGCAATCACTGCCTATCAAGGATACAACCATCGCTGTTCCACACACAGTCAACTGCTGGTTAGCATCAGTGATGATGAGTCGAGAGTGTTTTTTGTTCAACCGCAACGACTTGGATGGTCGAGTTATCTGGAAACGCGGTGTGGTGTCTCGAGTATGTGCGTCAAGCCTGTGATTAAATTCATCCGCTGATGATGCGATCACTCTGGTAGATGGTTCCAATTTGGGCACAATCCGCCGCCAAAAGAGCACGCCTTCCAAGTTGTACAGTCCAGTTAACGTCGTACCTTTAGCGAGTTACTCTTGACGTGCTTATTTTTGCTAGACACAAGTATTTTTCTTAAGGGATTTCGGCATTGGTAATGAATCCCATGTACTAAAGTCAAATCTATTACTTGCCAGTGGCACGCCGACGACTGTCCCGGTCTGAGGTGCCTATCCGGATAGGATATGGAACGTAACGTTCTATCCCGTTTGTAGTTCTGCATTGCGCCTTCTCAATAAGGGTAACGTCCTTCAAGAACTAAGGACCATAAGGTTGGGTGGTTAGTTTTAGGTTAGGTCACATTAGCGAATTGAACATAATAGAGAAACAGTCTGGTGAATGGACGAAGCGTCGAGTTGACATCTTGGTGATTGACGTGCCGTTAGGGGACAGACTAAGGTCACCTAAGCCAGACCTGCCCAAACAACGTTCGCTTGTAGTTGTTCCCAGTTTTCCACCTGCCAGGTGGTGGTCTGTGCAGCTCGAATGATGATGGTGCATAACTTTACATTCAACAGTGTTAAATGGGAGGTGGTTATCTGTGGCCTAGTGGTGTAGTGCGTTCAGATCACTCTGTAACTTCACAGTTTCAATCGTATTTTACACCATACTCCACATTGATGTCATCAGCATACAAGAGCAAGGGAAGATAGACAAGCACAGGTAGATTGAAGATCATTGTGGCACACCACTGGACACACGACATCAGTCTGAGGAACCTTTGTTTGTGAAGGTAATCGGTGAACCACATGGACAGAGAAGTTTCTATACTATAAATGCGGAGCTTCATGCAGAGTGGTAAATGGTCTACTCAGCCAAGGGCTTTAGGGTAGCCAAGAAAAACCACATTAACTGATTTGCTTTCATCAACCGATCTCATGCGGCAATTGACTTGGTACGGCAAGTGGATTCCTTTCAAAATCCATCTTGACTTTTAAAGAGCAGTGCAAATGGAATGAAATGCCCACCTAGTCAGTCTGTTGTTTGCTGAATGCTAAGATTTGCCCGATAGGTTTCGCTTGTGTTTATCCTAAACTCACTTTTGTCTTATTTTATTTACACCGTTATTTTTAAGTTGACCATCACTCACATTTGATCGCAGCCTTCGTATTCAGATAGACTTTGCAGCCAGCCTCTTTCGAAAAGAAGCACTAGACTCGAGTTTCGCTCTTATTAGAGCTCGTCAGTAGTGCATATCCTTGCCACGGCCGGGATTTGAACTCCGGACATTCCAATCATGAGGCAACCGTGTTGACCACTGCGCCATTGACCTCACACTAGGCACGACCGAATTATCAAATATGACCTGTCTTGGAAGTCCTAATCGCGGGGTTATCGATTGGAGTTAACAGGCAGTAACTGTGTCTCCTCTCGAGACGATCGGGCAACCTGATCATTGCTCACAAGCGGGAGTGGTTGAGCGTTCACATTTGATCATTCGGTCGTGCCTAATGTGAGGTGAATGGCGCAGTGGTTAACACGGTTGCCTCATGATTGGAATGTCCGGAGTTCAAATCCCGGCCGTGGCAAGGATATGCACTACTGACGAGCTCTAATAAGAGCGAAACTCGAGTCTAGTGCTTCTTTTCGAAAGAGGCTGGCTGCAAAGTCTATCTGAATGCGAACGCTGCGATCAAATGTGAGTGATGGTCAACTTGAAAATAAATCAAATCCCCGACTACTCATCAGTAATATAATGTTTATTTTTAATCGAGGGCGGAAGTGCGCAAGGTTTGGTGAACTCTCTCTGGTTGTACAGAGTTTTTCGTTGTTTTTAGCCCAGACTGAAAATAATCTCGAGGATTCCGGTCGATTCTTTTGCTTTGCAAATCCGACTCTTAGTATACAAGGTTCCGAAAACGATGAGGATAACAATTTTCAAAGATACCTAGTTGAAATTCGAATTCCCAACGAGATAAGATCTTAAGTTACTTTTAGGTGTTGGTCAACCGTGGTTAGCCGTGGAGCAGGTCAGAATGCTGGCCATGTACTTGTATTTTTCATTTTCTTTCAAAGGTAAGACAGTTTTTTCGTTTGTATCATCTCGCTTGGATCGCCATTGATCCTATGTTGACCCTTCTACATCTAATGCTTATTGGATCTCCCCTCACTGTTTTCGTTTGGTGCAGATCCTTGTTATTTTCACCTTATAAGGCTGTTCTGCAAATTCAACGTCCTTCCGTCCGAGGACGAAGCTCGTTACCCACATCGGTTGTTTGTTTTAGTTAGCAGCGCTGCCGGTTTGAAATGACCAGCTATTCGTTTGTAAGAAAGCGCTGGTAATCCTATCAATTACGTATACGCCTGCCTTTTTAGCCATCCTTGCATAATGTGATGGCCTTTTTTATGTTTTAGCCAATTTGGATGTGCTCACGGACGCTGTTTAACCTACTTGTCAGAAGGACAATATGGCTTCCGTGCCTCCCTTTGGAAATGTCACATTTCTCAAGATTGACAGTGAGTCTGAGTGTTGTCTCCGGTTTCATGTAAAGGTTGTTTTGAACGAAATAACACTTAAATCACACACGTTTATGCAGTTCATCCACATTATGAATTTTTCCTTAATTAAAAAGGCAAACCAGCAGTAGTGTATTGCATTGCCTCCTTTTGATTTAATTTCACTACGTTTGATCCAGTACACACTGCACTGCATCCTGAGGATCTCTAGTTGGGCAGAATGGACCGACTGATACTCATCGAAACTTGACGACAGTTGATCTTAACGTTGTTTTGTCAACCTGTTGGTTCCATCAGTTTTTAATGTCATCTCAAGGCCCCCGATAGCTTCGTGTTTGTACTGGTTCGGTGCATGTTCTCATCAGGCTAACGATGCGTATACGGCTCTATTCACGTGAATAGTTGCGTTGAGGTTCCTTCACATACTAACAATGGTCACGCACGACCGGAAATACAGGGTGTTGTCACTGGTCTAGCTCTGTCATACAATGCGCAACGTTGTAGGCAGGCTGTTTATCTCGGAGGATGAAGATCGAAAACATTTTATCGGTTACATAACGGTAAACATTCTGATAAGGCCAAACGCCACCGGAACGTAGCCTACGGATTCGGGTAGATTAAGAGATAGTAGGAGTGTACAATGTCGGGATGGATGGAGTCAGGCAGCGATTGACAATAAGGAGAACAGGAGGTAGCAAGTTATAGGGATACTTTAAACTTAACTGTAAAGGTCAATCCCCAACTGATCTAATTCGCTGCAATCATCGTCATCATCATCATCAACATCACCATCATCATCATCAACATCATCGTCATCATCGTCATCTAGAGAAATATTCTCATCTTATTTCTAATCATCATGCGCAAAGTAATACTCAAAATCATCATCATCGCCATCATCCTCTGCGTCATCTTTGGCATCATCTTCATAATATTACTCATCATCAATTTCTTCCTCATCATCAACAACATCATCATCCCCATCATCATCCTCAGCAACACCATCATGAACATGATCATCATCGTCATCATCATCATCACCACTATCATCATCATCATTATCAACATCATCATAATCATCATCATCATCATCATCATAATCATCATCTTTATCATCAATTTGATCATCATCATCATCACCTTCACCCGCATGATCATCATCATCATCTTCTTCATCCTCGTATTCAACAACATCTTCATCATATCCAACATCATGATCACCATAATCGTCATCATCATCACCATTATAATCATCATCATCCTTCTCATATTCATCAACATATACATCGTCATCCTCCTGATCATCATCATCATCTTAAATATCATCCTCAACATCATCCTCGAAATCATCATGAACATCACCGTAATCATCATCATCGTTATCAACATCATCATCATCGTCATCATCTTTGACATCCGCATATTCATCCTCATCCTCATCGTCATCCAAATCATCCTATTATCATCACCATAAACATCATCATCATCATCCTCATGCTGATTATTCTCATCGTCTTCGAAATCATCATCATCATCATACTCATCATCTTCCACATTATCATCATCGTCATTGTCATCTACATCTTCATCATCATACTTCTCATCTTTCATCGCCTCCTCAACCTCAGCGTCAACATCGACATCATAAACATCCTAATCAACAACATCATGATCATCATATCACGATCATAATCATCATCAACAACAACATCATCATCATTGTCATCATTACCTCATCGTCATCATCATCTTTATCGTGAACGATATCCTCCTCCTCCTCCTCCTCCTCCTCCTCCTCATCATCATCATCATCATCATCATCAATACCATCGATATCGAAATCAACATCAACATCACCATCATCATCATTTTCATCATATTCATCATCAATCATATCGTCACCTTCAATATTCTCATCGGCTTCATCCTCAACTTCTTCGTAAATTTCATCATCGTCATCATCAACATCATCATCTGCATCAGGGTCATCCGCATGATTATCAGCAATTTCAATATCATTCTCATTTTCATCATCTTCGTCATCGTCATCATCAACATCATTCTCGTCATCATCTTCATTATGCTCACCACAATCATCATTTTCATCATCACGCTCATCATCATGATCGATATCATCTAGTTCATCGTCGTCGTCATCATCATCATCGTCATCATCATCATCATGATCAACCTCATCATCATCATCATCATCATCATCATCATATTCATCTTCATTCTCATCGTCATCGTCCTGATCATCATCAGCAGCAGCAACATTATTAACATTGTTATCTTCAACACCCCCATCAACATAATCATATTCATCACATTTATCATGATCTTCGTCAACATCAACATCATGGTCATCATCGTAATCAACATCAACGTCATCATCCTCTCCATTAAAATCAACATCATCGTCATTTTCATCATCATCATCAGCAGCAGCATCATCGTCAGGGAAATCATCATCAACATCATCGTCATCATCGTCATCATCCTCATCGTCAACATCATCATCTCGATCATCTTTTTAATAATAATAATAATGAAAATAATAATAATAATAATAATAATAATAATACTAATAATAATATACCATCATCATCATAATCACCATCATCAGCATCATAATAATCATCATATAAGTCATCACCATAATTTTCATCATCATCATCTTCATGGTCATCGCAATCTCCATCGTCATTTTATCAACATCAGTGTCGTCATTGCAAACCTCATGATCATCATCGCCATCATCATAATCCTCGTCATCATCATCATCAACTTCATCCTCATCGTCAAAGTGATAATCAACAATATCATCAACTTAATCAACTTACTCACCGTGGTCATCATCAATATCTTCATCATCAATATCATCATCATCATAAGCATCATCCTCAGCGTGATCGTCATAATCATCATCATCATTACCAACATCGTCATCGTCACACTGATTAATATAATCAGCATCAACATCCACCTCACCTTCATCATCATCCTCATCATCGTCATCATCACCATTATCATCATCATCATCATCATCATCATCATCGTCATTATCATCATCATCCTCGATACAATGTTCATCCTCATCGTCTTCGACATGATAATCCTCATCACCTCCATCATACATAAAAATAAATAAATATTCATCATTATCGTCATCATCATAATGAAAAACATCACCATTCTCATGATCAACATAATCATCATCATAATCATCATCATCGTCATCAACAACATCAACAACATCATCATCTCCTCAATCGTCATTTTCATAATATTTCATCATCGTCTCCAACAAAAAGCTCAACGTGCACGTCATCCTCATCATCATCATAATAAGAACTAAATAATCCACAAGAAAATCATCAACATCTTTTTCATCAACAACTTCATCATCATCTTCAACATAAATATCATCATTAGCATGATCATCTAGAACATCATAATCGTAATCGTCGTCATCATCATCACAAACATCATCAAAATCATAATCATCTTCATCATCAATAATATCATCAACATAATCATAATCATAATCATCATGATCCTGAATATAACAACCTTAGAAAATCATCATTCCCATCATCCTATTCATCATCATTATAAACATAAATTTTATCATTATCAAAATAATCGTCATCATTATAGTCATTATGGTCAGCGTCCTCAAAATTTATATATACATAATTTTATCACCATCGTAATAATCATCACCAACTTCATCATCATCATCATCGTCATCACTTACATTGTCATGAAAAAATCTTCATCATCATCAACATCAAAAACATGAGCAGAACGTGAGGTGAATTGCGTAGTGGTTAACGCGGTTGCCTCATCATTCGAATGGCTGGAGTTCAAATCACGGCCGTGGCAAGCATATGCACTACTGACGAGCTGTAATAAGAGCGAAACTCGAGTCTAGTGCTTCTTTTCCAAAGAGGCTGGCTGCAAAGTCTATCTGAATGCGAACGCTGCGATCAAATGTGAGTGATGGATGAACGCTCAACCACTCTCGCTTGTGAGCAATGATCAGGTTGCCCGATCGTCTCGAGAGGAGACACAGTTACTGCTTGTTAACTCCAATCGATAACCCGCGATTAGAACTTCCAGGACATCGATTGGAGTTAACAGGCAGTAACTGTGTCTCCTCTCGAGACGATCTGGCAACCTGATTATTGCTCACAAGCGAGAGTGGTTGAGCGTTCAGATTTGATAATTCGGTCGTGCCTAATGTGAGGTCAATGGCGCAGTGGTTAACACGGTTGCCTCATGATTGGAATGGCCGGAGTTCAAATCCCGGCCGTGGCAAGGATATGCACTACTGATGAGCTCTAATGCGAGCGAAGATCGAGTCTAGTGCTTCTTTTCGAAAGAGGCTGGTTGGAAAGTCTATCCGACTGCGAACGCTGCGATCAAATGTGAGTGATGGTCAACTTGAGAATGATTAGAGTTGGTCTAATGAATAACAATCGCGCTTGAACCGTTTTAATCACACTGCTGTTCAATCACGCAGGATAATGTTTGCGGACTGTATCAAACAATCGAGTTGTAGTACAACCAGTGTATGATGTTTGATATCAGGAAACAAATGGGTACATACAACAGGTGGTTGTAAAACGGGGAAGTTTGTTTTTGAATTGCGGCAGAACGAGTGTTAGGCGGAAACTCACGCACAATTGAGCGGCAGGGTAGATTGTTTCGACTGACTTTCTGAGATTTCTTGTGATAACTTACGCCATAGAGTCTCCCTTGGAAGGGAGACTAATAAGCACAGGCTTCTTGCTCGCAAAAGATGATTTTAGTTTCAATTCTAACTCCTACATCTCCTTCTAAATCAAACACATTGGGTAGTCATCCTACATGATTACTTGTAGGGAGTCTAATTCAGCTTGTAAAGCGTCACGGGTGCAAATCTGTGGCACCCCGCCCGTCAGACATTGCATAAGGTTTCGCTTTTGATTTAACAGAACAATGCTGTCAAATTGAATGTACTGGCCACTGCAAATCTGTTTTCCGTACACTTTTCGTAGGACTGGACCATCTTTTAATATGCCAACATCCCGAAAAAGTTATTTTGCCGCTGTTGGCTGAATCCTTCGTGAATTTAACACTGTTATGGTCTGCGCCAAAGCCGTCATAACTTTGTTTCTGTTAGAATCCTCACTGGTAACGCAAAAAGATGACCAAAATAGCGTTTATAAAACGTAAACTGTCCAGTGATTGTGCTCAATTGGTTATTCACCAGTTTGTTCATGAAAACGTCAGCTAGCAGGGGATCCAGAGGCGAGCACCAGCAATTTTATCAGTTCATCCTTTGGGATGCCTACGTGTTGGCTCTTATTTCGGGCACCAGTTGTTGTGTTCGCAAAAGACGCTTGGCCAACAAG
>QNGE01004599.1:9304-37188 GCA_008508345.1 Paragonimus westermani
GATGATGATGAGTAAGTCAACAGAGTGAGCTAGAATTCTCTTCAATTTTTGCATATAGAGAAACAGTGTGAAGAAAAGAAAATGGTACAGTATCGAACTGAAAGTGCAGCGTTTATAACATGAATTCCATAGTTAGACAATAAAGTGAAATGCATCCAAATTTGATTTTGGAATAGGTATTTTGCGTTAGGGATGTGGTAAAAAACCCCTCCAATTTCGTAGATAAACGCGAAATACCTGTTAAAAGTGGCACATTTTAAGACATCATACAAAGGTTCTGTTGTTTTTGAACAGATATTTCAGAAACTAAGCTCGATACCTGGATAACAAAGACACGGCGACCGCTAGTTACCGCGCTTCTAATGTCTGCATCGCTCATCAAGATGGTCAGGTCTTTGGTTTCTACTTCGTTTTTTAATTCAAACACAGCCACGGTGTTTGTCACCTAGAAATTGTAAGAATCCAACCACTCGGATGGGAGAACACACAAATAGCCTTGCATGTCTGACTTCTTAGCAGCCTTCCTTGAAATCGTACAGCTTTTTGCAACTGGTCATTTAGTGTATATGTATCGAAATTGGCTCTGGAAACGACTGACAGAGCTACCAGTGATCACCAGCCACGTTGTGAATAGTTTTTCCATCTAACTGACCTTCAGCAGTACCATACATTCCGAGAGAAAGGCAGAACTCATAGCTCCAGTAATGACTGTATTGTGATCTAGTAGAATATCTGAATGTGGATGTGGCATCAAACACGGCAAATTTAGTGGTGCAGCTGATATCCGGTCAAGTCAGAAATGCTGATCACAGCTTCGTTGATGGTTAGTGGAACGAACTGTTTACAAAAACTCTTTCAGTCTCTTTCAGAACTGTGGTAGGTGTAAGCGTTTCTGTGGGCCTGCGATGAATGACCAGTTGTTTTTATCCTGTGAAAGGAAAAGATGTAAAGACTAATGAAAAAAATCTCATATCCTATGAAATATTAGGCGATTTAGTTGCAATAACCTTTATCTTAAAAAATTCTGGCCAACCCTTTTTCTCCAAGTGATTCAAGCAATCACATTTCTCACCTCAGATAAACGACGGCTTTGGCAGATCCTTCAGATAGTTCTTTGCTTTTTGCAGTATTAAGAATTGTTGTGAACTGCTGTTGCAGTTCAACGTAGTCCTAATTGGACATCAGCTGCATTTACCTTCGCCAGTCTCAATCCATTCACCGGATTAAGAAGTTGGCACCATAGCTGCTTCTTCAATACATGAACGAGAGTTGGGATTGGCTGTTGATTGGGATGTGAGAAATTAGTGAATGTTTGCTGTGCACCGGTTACATCCAAATTACTGAACGCTGTTTTTGGAGTTCTTGACTCACTAGATTGGATAGAGGTGTGTTTTCAGTGTATGAAGAAGCCACTTACAAAACCAAGCGTCTTGGCCACTGTGTGCATATGTGTGTGGATTAAAACTTTTATTTTGGTCTAAATCGACGTATCCAATTAATGTGTTAATTTCTCCTTCTATTTTTTGATGCCTCAGCATGTGTGTTTTACTGACTGTGACGTAGCAGACTTTATTCTATGCAGATTTGTTGTCAGTACCTGAGTTTCCAATGTTTACTTCCTGTTTTCATGCCAGTTACGTTTGGATACTATAGTCAGACAGGGTTGGTTTGTGATGTAATTCGAAATTCGCTCGTTCCATCTGAACGTGTCCCAGTAACAGTCATTGAATTTGTGATGCATATCTCAACCTCAAATAGATCGGCCAATCGTTGTTAGGCACACAAATTCACTAACCTGCTCGGTCTTTCCGGCGTGCAGTTTAGGTGAATTAAACTGATGACAGCCCTTATTCACCCCAAACTACCTTCGAGACTTACCTATGGCCCGGAGAACATGGCAAATAACGTTTCGGACTAGTCTTGGAGAACAAAACTTGATCGCTGAGGGTAGAAGACGGGAACCGTCTTAAGATATTTGACCACCAACGTCTGTCTTCGATCGCTCGCATCGGATGGCACCAGCGAGTAGGTATGGAGAAGGTTAGAAAGCGGATATTTAGTAGTGATTGTCAAACGAACACTCTCGTTCAGTCCTTACATCCTCAAAGACTTAGGTAGTTAGGTCACATACTAAGAATGCAACCTAGTCGTCTACCAAATCCAGTACTTTTGCGACGCTGTGACCAGCTAGCGTAAGGTACGAGATGTAGAGATGATTATCTGGCGTAGACAAATGAAGTCGTTCACGAAGGGATTGGCTACAGCATGTCAGGTTCGCCTCCTATGCTGCCGACCTTGTGACTCACAGAGTGGGTATATGGAGACGTTAGGTGCGATCGTGGTTAACCGGGATCAGTGGCATCAATGTTGTCGTTGTTTGGCCGAGTTATCTTTGAGGTGAGTACGTTTAACGAGGCGGGGCCGTGAAAACCTTAAGGAAGGTATGTTGCTGATGACGCTTAACTTCCACTTACAACTCGATTGCCAGTTTTTAAGTTGTGTGCACCTTGATGCTGAATATTTGAATATAGAAGTAGCTATGTTTTTTAGTAGTTAGATCCATTCCCCCCCCATTATTTTTTCTCGTTTTCTTACGCAGGGTTTGCTTTTTCCCTCGTGGTTGTATAGCACTTAAGCAAAAGTGGCTCACATTCATGTATTGCTGTCTATGACGTTGAAGGTGATAGCCTTGAGCCTAATTAAAACCAAACGTACAGTACACTCGCTAAACTGTACACTGATAAATGAATTTTTCTGTCCAAAACCGCCTCCTTGCCCGAGAAACCAATTTTGGCTAATCAGAATGAGTGCAAATGTCCTGGACAATCGACAGGCAACCTTCACTGTTTTTGCGTGTTCAACCTATATCCCGCTATGTTCACTGATGGCTTAATAATCATAAATACTATTTTTTGTAAATGTCCTTCAATTCTCTGTTTGTATGTCTATATGCACCATGTCAATACCATATAATTTTCTCTTTCTCGTACACGTTGTTGGAGTGGAACAAAGTTGCTTCTTTTGTCCGTCTTTTGGTTTGTCTCGGGAGCAGTCAAAGAGGACAGTCGCGTTATTCTCACGATCAACATTCCTTGTGTTAATTATTACGAGGACGAGAGTCCGATTTCTTTCAAGCGAATTCCTATACGGTGGACAGACTAGCGTACTCTTTCGAGGGTTTACATCACCCACCAATTGTGGATCGCTGCTAGATATCCACACCTGAGGTTGCTACCACCACTGCTGTTCACAGAATTCTCGAGAGCTCGAATTGGCTATGTACTCATAAAATTTCATGGTCTTCACGTTCTCATGTGTAAACTAGGAAAAAATTTGCATATCTGGATGAAATATTTTCTGGTCATTACACAGTAATCTCTGCAAAAAGATTTTTGAAGGCAATATTTGGTTGCCCAATATGCGACCTGAGACCTTTTTTATAGAGGTGGTCGCTGCTGCGGTGTGGTCCTTTGGAGTGGAGCGTTGCACTGGCCCAATGTGCTTCTCTCGATTTCAAACGCGGTCGCCTACTACTCACATTCTTTAAGTAACACACTTGTGATCTACGTTTTAGCGTACACCTTTAACGAACGCTCTCCTGTCAACAAATTCAGTGTCTCCGTAAATGAATTGATAAACTTGTTTCTGGCATACTATGCTGCGGACGATGCTGACAGATGGGTTACTCTAAACTTAACTGTAAAGAAGTGTACATTCTCCCTTGTGTTGATCAACAATAGGTTAGGAACCAACAAAGTGGAATGTAGAAAGGAGTACGTGTAAAAAGATCTACTCATTACTGAATCGTTAAATTAGACACAAAATTAGCTCGGTATTTCCACTGGTTTCATTCATTTTTTTCAATATCACATACGCTTTCGTAAAATGGATTGTACTGCAGCCAAATATATGAACGGTGGTTTCAACAACCTTACCTTATGGATAGTCTTAAAACGAGAGGGGGAAAAGTGTTGTGCTTGAATGCAAACATTCTGTTCGTGTACTTAAAACAAATTTGATTATGGTGAGTTTTGGTAGGTCAACATATAAAAATTTGAGCAACGGTTGGCTGATTCGGCTCAACTCATACGGCAGATGCGTTAAAACGAGATAATTCCAGCACTCATATGACACGCCTAACTTCCAAGCTCTACTCACTGAGTAGAAAGCAGTACAGTTGAACTCATATGAACTACCGGAAGCTTGTTTGTATCTGTTAAACCTCTTTACTCTTGCTTAAGTATGTCTGCCTACCAGTTGCGCTTGCATCAGCGGAGTTCTTTGAGAGTCTGGATGAAAATAGCGCACAGCATACTGCCTTTTATTCTTCACAAATAAAAAACCGTCTTTAGCACAAAAGCTGTAGATATACTGTAATATCGTTGTGTTATGGCACGGCTCTTTCGAAAGTGCATTACAAGTGTAATAGCCTGATGGCTACACTGTTTCCCGTTGTTTGTCAGTTAACACGGTTGTGTGCATCTTTCCAGCTGTGTCCACTTGATTGTAAACCGTGTGTGCGTGCGCTACATGCAGGTGATCAAAGTGAGAGAGATATCTTCAGGGCGCATCAACAGTACTATCGATTCAGGTAGGGTTTCGCAGACTGTTGAGTTCAAAACGAAGCGACCGTAGCCAAGGGGACAAGTTATGTCCGCTTGTAAGGGACACGTGAGGTAAGAGTCACGTGCATGAAGTGGAGACAGCTGACGCTTAACTTATTAGCAAGGAATATGGATGTGGGTAGTAAACGAATAATCGTGGCTAGTAAACCACTAGTGTAGAATACAAATGATCGAATAAAGGTGATCAACGATGAGAAACCTTGTGGATGGCCAGGTGGGAGCCCTTCCTTAGTGTATACATACTTATATAACACACTGAATTTGTGCAGGAGGAAGACATTAGGTATCCTCCGTGTACAATAAATAAGCAGAATACTATAAAACTCAGATAACAATTTGGCGGGATCACACCGGTATTTGAGAATATTTCACTTAAGGCTAGACTAGCCTGCAGTCTTACCGTGTGCCCAGCCTGATAACACCCAAACTTATAGTCGTTTGGAGAATGACCATCAGTGTGATCAAGCGGAATCAAGTGAAACCAACTGGCCTGGTTAGCTGATTTTGTTGGTAATCCCGCTTCTTCCTGCACATGGAATTCACATGTGGAGCTTCCAATTTTTGTTAACGTCGTGTATGGAACATCATAAATCAGGACTTACGCGATTATGGAAGCAGGGGATATTTAATTATTTGCCCATTTAACTGTAAACCAAACCGGGAGCAATTATTTCGCCAACTGAACGAACATGTGAATAATGCCAGAGTAACCACAAGATAGGCGAACAGGAATATTGATTGTGAACGGAAAATATGTTTGACCTAAGATGACCAACCAACAAAATTGTTGAGTGTCGTTCTGAACCAAAGTGATCCGAATGTCAATGTATACGTGAATGTTCTTTGCAATTTTCGAACTAAAAGAACGCTTGTATATAGCACTGTAATATGGATTGCGTACAAATATGCGATAACTTTTACTTCACCGGTTTGTTTGACTTTAAATCAAAGGCTAAGGGTACCGTGTAAGGTTGGTCTGATGACAGTTGTCAATTAAAAATGTGACTAAACTAATGGGACTATGGAAAGTGATCTCGCTACATTATACGGAAAAGGTTCCAGTGCTGAGCAAAGAACGGGAACCTTTTCAGTTGGAAACGAACTGGCACATGGGAGCATCCGAGTAAGGTTAGGCAGAAGACTGATATCATTTTGTGAATGTTTAGCTTACTGATGAGTGGTAGGTGATCCTAGTGTCCATATAGACTGGAAATCATCCACAGTTGGTCGTAGCTGTCGCATTCCCATGGAATTTCCAATCGGTCTCTTTCGAGAAGCACTTGTTTTGAGTCTCACTTTTGTTAGAGTCCGTCAGTAGTATGTATCCCCGGTACGCCAATCAGGTCCTCACTCACAAGCGAAGTGGATGGGCGTTCATATATGATGATTCAGTGGTGTCTAGTGGGTTCATTGGCGGAGTGGTCAACACAGTAGTTCTAATCCCGGCCGTAGCAAGTATATGCACTAGTGACAAGGTCTAACAAGAGTGAACCTCGAGTATGGTACTTTTTTACGATATTGGCAATGTTTACTTTAAATGCTTAGCTTCTCGCTATAAGTTGTAGGTTGCCTTTTCAATCAGGGTTATGTCCAAATACACTCAGTACATACTGTGTTCAGTGTAGAGAAATGTATCATCTTCACTGTCCATTGTACACATCTTTAAGAGAGTTGCAGAGTTCTCGTATACGTATTAATACGGACTGTGAAAGTTTTCATTCACTCCGACAGTGATCAGAATGACAAGTTATGGGACACATAAATCAACATTTAACGCCTCGTTATTATTATACAGCAACTGCGCAGCTTGCAATTGTTTCTGGTACACATCAGTTAAAAACCAGGGGTCAACAGCAGTACGAAAATGGTGGACTGCAATAAGTGTACATCAGCCAAAGAGGTCGACGACGGAAGATTCTGGTTCATACGAAGATAGGTGGGTTACTGTTCATGATCCCCCAACTTCGTACGATCCCGTGTAAGAATAGATCTGTCATGGACAGATAATGCTTAGACAGTTTCCTCCCAATTGCGCAAACATATGAAAGGACAGGAGGTACGGTACATCCTTCTATTGTTATAGATGGCATACATCAACAACCACCCTTCTGTTTTTCAAAATTGTGCTGCTGCTCGCTTCAGTTACCATCTGAACTATACAAATGGGCAAAATGATTGTCACCGCCAACATGCCAGCCTCGAGAAAACGCGTAGACCAATATTGGTTAATAATAGTGAATTTCATGGACCAGCTTCCAAGAATTGAAATGACAAAAATGATCGTCAAATAATGGCTACGGGTTTTATGTGAAAATTCTACTCGCGACCAGGAAACAGCGACCTACACGTTGAACTCAGTTTTCAAACTCTCGTCCTCCTCTCCCACGTGGGAGACAGATTTCTAAGACAACAGCCAGACACTAGTTTGACTCTAGTCTGAAATTCCTCGCTCCATCGTAACACACCTATAACTGTCTCTAATATCTAGCATCTATTACAACCTCTACGTGTTCCCATGAAAATCACACGTTTCAGAACCCTGTGCATCAGTTGTCTAGATGTAACTGAAGTACATGACTACCTTAAAAGCGTCCGTTTGAACAATCGCTGTTTTCCGTTAATAGCAAAAACCCGTTTCGTCTGGATCCCGCCAATTCTTCTGTACTACATATTCTTACAACCTCCATCTCTTCGAAAAACTGATGCCGTTGGAACACCCACCACATTAGTGAATAGAATCTCATGTTTTTTTCTCAATCGGTACAAGACCAGACCACTTTGTCAAGTTATTTGACAAGCAAAAGGGGAATAATTAAGGTTATTTCTTTTTCGGAGATGTCTTAGTATTTTTTACCCATTGGTGGTATATTGAGCTAATGCAAGTAGACTGCATACACTTGAATTCAAGCCGGATCCGATTAACTCTTTCGCACAACATGATGGACGCGATGAGAAGTATTTGCCAACAGTCATCACATTTGTTAATTTTCATCCGAGCTTTTCCATACACCTCTTTCACTGGTTATTTCGGGCTTAGCAAGACAGCCTTACTATCCACAAACAGTATGGTTTAACCAACCACTCTTATGCCATTTTCTGGGACGCAAATTTAATACCTGTGGCCTCCAGCTCATTTGAGACAACGAAGACGTAGGAGGTTTGTCGGCTTCATGACATGCGCGTGTACTCCAGGTGTGCATGCACCATAAACGTTTGCTCGACGCGCGGATCAGACCCATCGCGCCATTATTCTCATCGTTCATTGTTCTCCGCGTGCTACTGTTTTCTGTTCTGGATACAGCGGGGAGAATACTAACCGTACTATGACCTTCTTCTTGGAGGTTTCCCATACCTGCTTCTTACCCACCAAAGCGTGATTAACATTAGCAGTATAAACGATCAAATTCAAGTTATCACCAAAAGTGTGCTTTAAATTAACTCACATAGGCCTTGTAAACTAAATGTGAAAGGTTGCCTCTGGATGAGGAATGCATCTAAAAATGAACGCTCACGCGTCGTGTGCACTTCTGCCCGGTTTATGTGCGGAATCGGCGCCGTCTATCAGGGGGTTTTCTGCCTGCCATTCTTCGCCCATTGGTCCGATCCAGTCGAGCGATGACTCATTCGGTCGCCCCCGCCGTCCCCGATCCGTTCGTTGTGGGGTTGGGGCCGTGCTTCCCCCCGTGTCGAGGTATTCCGCCGAGTGTTGGAATACCCACACCTCCAGCCTGATCATCCACCACACTTTGACTGAAAGCGCTAGTACCTTCTGAGTCCAACTGATTACACGGAGTTCAGCTGCAGTGAACGTTCGCCTAATTGAATTTCCCAATTGCTGTGTTGTTTGATGCATGATGTAATCACCAATAAAAGGTAGCCCTACGTGGACCCTCTTTTCCTCTACAGTGACGCCTGTCTGTGAACCTTCTGGGATAACCATTTGATTGTAGGACAGAAGTAATCAGATCTAGTCCTTCTGCAAGGCTGTCGAGTATACCCATTCGCCTTGCTCGTGTGAACAAAGTATCCACTAGTGTTCGTTTTTATTGGACCGGCGTGAAGCTGCTGAAGCTCAGGTATTGACCTGACCACGTGGGTTTCCTATAAATAGTTCTTCTAACGGAGTCATCTTCCCGAGGACTTATGATGGTATCTAGAAACGGCAGGTAGTTGTTGACCATAAATTTACAAGTAACCTTCACATTAGGAAGACAACTATTCAGACGTTGCACCAGGTTATCTAACCTCTGTTGAGGTTGACTGAACATTAATGTCATCGACGTAACACTTGTATTATGACAGGTTTTCAGCACGAAGAAGTCTGCTAAGAAGGGATCTAGTGGAATTCCTATAGCTACTCCGTCTATCTGATGGTAGGACTGCTCGAGAAAACGAGAACTGTAGTTCTCAGTACAGAGCAACAAAGTTCCCTTCAATATGTCGATAATAAGTGGCAACGAGAGGTGACTCATTTCAACGAGTTCACAAAGCGTAGTCAGTCGTTTCGTGCAGCGGAACATTCGTGAATCGTGATTAAACGTCTACAGAGCACATCAGTTCGTTAGCAAGATTGATTCTGCCCAGTTCACTGGTCAATTCAATAGAACCTTTAGTGGAGTTTGCCTGAAATTTGTTTTACTGGGGTTAGAATACCGACTTGCCAGTGTGCCAGTTTATGGTAAGGAGAGTTTGTCATTGCCAAAATTGACCTAAGCGGCATCACAAACTTGTGTATTCGGTAAGACGTAAAGTTGATGGTCCACACGGCGCGCATTTTCTTACACGATGTGGATATTTCTGAGACCAAAACTCTTCAGCTACTGAGGGAGCTGAACATCATGAAAGCCTGTGGACTGGATGGACATGGAACAAAACTGTTTTGTGAACTTGTGGAAACCCTGTACAGCCTGACCATTCTGTTTTTTTCAGAAGTCTAGTAGGAACAGGGCCATCCTCGTAGAGTGGAGTGAGGGGATCCTGTGTCCATCTGTAAGAATGGGATAGGACGATATCTGCTATATGCTAACCTGTCAGCCTCAAAAATATCTTGATGAAACGCCTTGAGAAGCTGGCAAAAGAACAGACCAAAAAGTATCTGGCTCGGTTCGAGTTCATTAATCCAGTTCAACATGATTTAAGACGTGAACACCCTTTTTTCACAATTCTTCCTAATACGAATGAAAGCTGGGTGGAAACAGTGGGTCAGCACTACACTGTGGTTGTAGATTTCAGTGACCCGAGCAAGGCCTTTGAGAAGATGCTTCATCAGGAGCCGTGCATGGAATTACACTCCTTTGGGCTTGCTGTGATGATTGAGATGCAACAAGATTTGGTTTTAGGGCCTGTTTTCTTCTTGTTTTACGCCACTGAGCTTTCGTACCCTCTAGAAGTGCCTTCGCTGATGGTTACGGATGACCTCAATATGTGCCAGATCGTGGATAACTTAGGAGGTTTGGAAGCTCTGCAGAGGGCCTGAATCAACTTCGAATGTGGTCAATAGATTGCTTGCCGCCAACACATCGCGGAAATGCGCAGTATTACATATTGGTTATGCTTCTACTACCACACCTACGTACGCAATGGGAGAAACGGAGCTGCCTCTTTGAGTCGTCAGGTGAACCTGGGTTTCATTATCTCTGGCAATTTCAGGGCCAGCAGTCAATGGCGTCAAAGTGCCAGCAAAGGCTTCCGTGTGCTGTAGATGATCTATCATGCCTTCAGGATTTCGATGGAAGATTCCTCCCACAAGCTCTTTACTGCGTTTTTGAGGCCCAATCTTGAATATTGCGTCCAGGCGAACCCGACATGTTTAAAGTGTGACATTATTGGGGTGGATCATGTGTGTGGATATTCGCCTGGTGTAAGGTTTGAAAAACCTGTCATGCTCACAAGGAATTGACAGACTGGGTCTTTATCCGCTGTTCTGCCAGCGTATACGAGGTGCTCTGGTCCTCACCTACGGCATATTGATCCGCCGCATTCGTCCTGATCTCTCTGGGCTATTTACGCCGGCACGAATACAACCTCTCCGTGGACACCCTCTAAGCTTAACAAGCTTCAGTCTGACCGTTTATGGGCTGAATCATGTTGATCTCGAAGAGCCATAGGTCATCGAACTAATCTTCTAGAAGATATACAGCTTTCGCAACCAGTCGGAGAAATCGAGAGTGTCCCTGATGCTTTTGGATTGCAATTTACACTTGTTCCATGCGTATAATACTTAACTTTTGCTTCGTACTGTATATTTATTGCTTATCACCTATCTCCTTGCAATCTTTCACTGATTGCTCTTGCCAGTAACTTCTGATTCATCCAGCTCCGTAAACTGTCCTTCTCATACTAATTAATTTATTTTTAGATTACTGATGAGCAGTCGGGGATTTGGTTTATNTGTCGGTACCGGCTGAATGGTATTTGGAATCATTAGTACAAGCCCAACTGACTCAGTTCTACCTGGCTGTATCCAACTCCTACATTGATTTCGACGACGTTCATCTGTAGGAACAGCCGCGGGAGAAGTTCCCAAAGTTCCGGTCCCACCTGAATCCGAATAGTTTTTTCCATAGCCAAGCGGGTAAACTCCGTAGCAGCATGGCAGCCAGACTTCCCGAAATGGAACGTTTCCACAATGAAGCAAGTGTGTGGTGCCGAAACGTCTCGCTTTTTCCATCATAATAAACATCATTATAACCAAATTAACCTGAACAACGAACTGTCAACGTTGGACATATCTGTGTTCATTACAACAGGGTGTACTGAATGAACTGCGGTTGGTCCTTCTCATGATACAGATCCACCGAAGGAGCCCTGACTGTACGTATCCTCCAGGACACAACAAACGGGTCACTGGCATCACTGACATATCAGCTAGTAGGAGCGTCAACGGATGTATTCACAGTGATCTTGGTCACCAATATGAGTGAAACCAGGCATGAGCTTACGGTGATCAGATACCATGCAGAGAAGCGCAAAAGGTCGTAGGTAAATTTAGAACTGCTATTAAGATTCTTGAAATTCTGGCACACGACCCAATAAATCCGGAACCACAGATTTTTGACGTTAGTATTTGACTATGAATTTACATCGAATTAGACGTCTGAAACGTCGGAGCTAAAGAGTGGTGTTTTCACACACCTTTCTGCATAATCTAACCAATGCGCAATGTTTGAGAATGTTTCTAAAACATTTTCCCGAGCTGCTCATCAGTGCAACAGATAAGCCCAAGAGTGACAGATTTGCGGAAGGAGTACCTCCTAAAGTGTATTGAATGCTGCGAGGTCTGGGTAGTAATGTCTATTGCCTGGTACGAGAAATACGCCGCCATCGGGGTTCAAAGTGGTCGAACTGGCTTGAGCAACAAGTTGAGTGAGACCACTGAACCCAGTAATTATCAGGTCAAATTCCGTGCTTTCCGTTCTGATGGCAGTTGAAAAGCAGAGCGGTGTGACTACACTTTGATTCGTTCTAATTTTATCTGCCTCACCGCTCGAGTGTGGAAAGATGTGGACTCTTCCTCAGTAGTCAATCTTTTCACTGTCCCACTTTTAACACAGTTTGTGCAACAAAATTTGGCAAACATGGTCACTTTCGTTCAGTTAGTGTCGGTCAAGACAGCCTCTACAAAATGAAAAATACGCCTGCTGTACCAAACGGCCTATCATGTAATTCTTTTATTCGTAACCCTGCAATGAAATAAATCGAACAAACCCCGATTTTAAAATTTCTCCTTAGACGTACCTTATTCATGCTTGCTTGTAATGAAATCACTTATCCACTAAACATTTAACGGCCTCCCTTATCTCATGCAATTTAACAGAAACCTCGAATTTTCCCAATTCACAAGCAAACGGACAGTGTCTTCTAAAGAACTGAAAATTATCGCTGGATTTTTTCAAATAACCTCCTTCTGTTCATTATTTATCAACCCGGTCCTAGTGAATTTCCCTATGGGATTTTGGCCGCACAGCTATCCCCATTTGAATGCTATGGTTGATTCGAAGTAGTCCGTTGTGCTTGCAGATTTTCACTCGCCGAAGTGTGTTGTGCTTGTTTAGCCGTAAGTTGTCGATCTGTTGAGTTCCGGTTGTTTAAGACTAGAATGCAACGAGTCCCGCATTGTTTCTCATATTTTACGGTTTCATCTTGCCTCCGTTACCTCTGTTCGACGTTCTAAGCCATACTGTTAAATTGACACATTCAGTTAACTGAGACGGTAGCCTCTTTGGTGAGATTAGTCTCCTCTGTATTGTTCTACTGACACTAATTTATCTGCTTACAACTTGTATCTGACATCTTTGTCGGTTATGTCGTGAATTACAACTGGTTACTCATTAATGAACGCAAGAGGACTTTGTTTTTGGGTGGTTCATTAAGGCGTGCTAATCTCTAGGGCAATCACCCGTTTCTTATCAGCTCACCCTATCGACCTCTTATTGGAACCACACTGAACATCCTAGCCCAAATTGTTGATGCTGCTGTCAATCACGATGACGTCAGCATAATACAGTGATTAAAATTGGGTGGACATAACCCCAGAGAGAGTTATGAAGAACACTAGTATTGTTAAAACAACTATTTCTGTTGTCATCTATCGCCCAAAATAGAAAAACGTTGGTTGTTGTGGCTGTACCCAGAATAAAGAAACATAAGACACCTATGCACTGTGAACTATTGGAAAATTGTTTCAACCCCATTGCTAACCACTGTGGAGTGGAAGCGGAAGTTGTTAAGCCTTACATGTCAAATCAGATGAACGTCGCTGAAATCAGCAACCAAATAAGTGAGGAATGAAGCGGTGTAGAATTGACCCAAATAGCACTGCATCACAAAAGTCGCGAAGTAATTTAGGAATGTAATACGTCTCTTTAGGTATTTGTTATAACATCACTGTTGCAATAGGTAAGTACGATGATGATGTCAATAGATTATTTACTCATTATCGTGGCGTGTTACGTTTGTTGTAATCACATGACCCACAAAAATGACAGTTTTATTCTAGTTTAGCCCAAAAGCGAACGTCCAGAACAATATGTGAAGGTTTACGTGTGCGTAAAATGAATGGGTCAAGGTCAAACGTCCTTTGGCTATCGATCATTGCCATTCATTTGGTATTTGCGCGGGTGACCGATCACGTGCCCTGTTAGGCACAGAGAAACGGTAAAAGTGCTGAACTCTGAGCTAGCTGGACTACGCAGCAGGTGAGACAATAGCAAGAAGCTGAGGTTTCGGCTGCGCAAATCTACACCTTAGAAACAAAATATGTACTCATGTTAGAAAGTACCACAAAAGAGAAGTTGTGATCGAATTGATATTTGTCATCGATAGGAAGCTCTATAACGAGGAGTTAGGGTTTCAATGGATTAATTGCCGATAAAACTGGTCAAAAGTGTACTCTTAGGTGGGCTAGCCGGCTGCCCACAAATTCAAGCTGCTAGAGCAGTGTCTGTCTGACGTCCTATCATTTCCATATTTTCTGTCAGATAAGTAGCCTTAATGAACTTTTAACGGACAAATGGTGTCCTATCTTTATTACCTCGTCATCTGGACTAGTCGGGTTACTTTCTGAACACTCATCTCTTACCAGTAGATTGATAAGCACGCGTTAAATTAAAGTGAGAGGTGAGGCGGGTCTGCCTACAGGGATATTTGGCTATTGAACACTAATTTTTATCCATGTTAACAATAAGTGGAATGATTCAGTTAAGTGTAACTGCCCGGGCGAAGGTCGTATGAAATTCCGACTATAACGACATCATCTTGTTTTGATATCGTTTGTTGTAGGTGAATAGTTTAATAAAAATGGTGGAACACAGTCCTTCTTAAGACAATATTCGGATAGTGGAGCAAGCTTCTGAACGCCATTCACGTTAGTAATCGTTCAGCTGGACATTTTACCACATGATGGAAGCAAACATGACATAAGTAACATCCCACCAGCATCATACTGGTAAACCTGAAATATGATCTAGAAAATCCTGAATGATCATGTCCATATCAAGGTGACCTAATTTTGAGAGCTACTGTTGTTGGAAGGCCCTCTGAGAGCAAACTGATCGCCGGATTATCTTACGATCAGGAGAAGACCCACTGCGGTAAGACCGACCTTCGTGGTCAACACCGGTTCATTAAACCTGGTGGATTTTCCTACCGGCAGCTAACAATGCATAATGTGCGTTTGATTTTGCTAGTTGAAACGGTCGCACATCGGTCGGTGTTTTATAGAAGTGTCTCCATCGATGCATTACAAGTAAACTGGAATCAAATTAATATGCAACGTTATGACTTAAAATGCACATCAGTAAAAAGTATACATAGACCATTATGTGTTGGTATAGCGTATTTGTAAGATTATACGTGTGGTCAAATTGAGTTTATGGCAGCCAGTGAATATTTGCACGTGCAAACTAAGATGAAGTAATTCGACTTGAAGTTTGAGCGTTTATACCATTATCGACACCTGTTGATTACAGCTTGCAAGTATGCACAACCAACCACTCAGTGGCAAACATTTTTTGGCTTAAGCTGATAATATTACTTGTTCCAACTGAGTGAACTTTGACAAATTACTCCTTTCAAAAAGAAACCTTTGAGAGAGAACAAGAAAGAGTTTTTTCTGCAAGAATACCTCTTCTTGGGAGGGTGATAATTTCGTCTGATGAGATTCTGTCGTTTGAGGGACCATACGTGAGGAAGTCAGTGTTAGGTTGTCAAACTATCTACACGCTCGTACACAAAACCTAGGTCTCACCAAGCCGCTTCTTAGCGTAGTATAGCGTTAGTGACCCATTGAAAATAAGGATGGACTCGATCTCCCTCACTCTGTGGTTCGCCGTGATGAGTATGCAAACCTCACTCACTTAATCGTAGTTAAATTTTAAGGTCAACAGTTATAATAACATGTATGTTTATATGTGTCGTTCAGACGAACAGCTCAAGAACGGGAAGCGTATCGGAGTTCACTATTCGGTATTTGTTGTCCTAAGACCGTATAATGGCATGCGGGTTAAAGGAAGAATAATCTCTTCAGTTCCAGAACAAGAAAATTGATATTTTAACACTGGAACATTCGGCCATCCATTGCTTGTCTGGATGTAGAAATTAGCTCAGCAGTGCACTGTAAGGAAGAACACTAAAATTTACAGAACGAAGTGTAGTCAGTTACCCAAAAATTGTCTGGTTTAGTTTGTTTTCTTATGTTAAAAAGGGTATTTAGTTCATTCTGCAAAGGCAACAGTCCAGTCGATAGTTCCGCACGTGCTGATTTCAAAACGAAATCTCTGATAACATCTGCACACTTAACTCGACAAGAAACCAGCACTGAAACATAGCTATCCCATGCCCCGCTGACCACTTCATGGGCCTTGGTTTGACGTTCTCTAGGACAACAAAATACTGTTGGACAGGTCTATATGAGGTTCTTGTATCAGTTGTAGGACATCTGTTAGTCTGCTAGAGTGATGTGCGGATGCTGATCACTGCTGGATATTACTGACACGCAGTTCGGCAGATTTCATAACTGGGAAAAAACGGTTGCGAGGACCCTGGATTCCGGCTGAATTCGAGTCAGCGATCGGAACAACATGTCAAGACACATGCCCAAACAGTTCACACTGAAATACTGTTTGAGCAGTCAGTCTCATTAACATTTGGTGGATTCCATATGACACAATTGGTTGGACAGATAGCTAGGTCCAAAAGTGAAATTTATGAGCTATCTGCGTGGCGTCGTAGCTCAGATGGTAGGGCGTTTACTGTGTCCGGGTATGTTGTTTCTATCACTAACTCGAATTCAGCCAAAATCCAGATTTCTCTCAATTGGGTCTCTTCTGAGCCACCAGATATACTTGTTTATTTGATCCATTGTGAGATCTGTGTGTAACAAATCTGAATTTGATTTAATATGACTGCTGACTTTCTTGTCATCTTGAGAGAACAGTCGACATTTCAAATCTGAACAAGGTAGGCTTGTTTCCTTAGCTGATGTGCTCAGTGAAAACGTTTTATATCATGCAAAAGTCACGCTTCTATACGGGATACTTAATGAGTAGTCACACAGTTAAGGATGTCAGGCTAATGAGAGATCCTAAGGATACCGCCAAAATACTACGAATGGGCTAAGTACAAGGGACTATCAAAATCGTTGGTTACCAATACCGTTTTTGGGCTTACTCAACCTTATTTTTATTCACATTTCTTTCAGCATTATTGTTCACTCAACCCACCTAACACTGTGTTGTGCGCCCAGTGAGAAATCGTGTGGACAAGCTAGTTTCACTCGAATTCCAACTTAATTTACAGTGTCCTCGGTGACTTCCTTTCTTTCGAGGTGCAGTTGTGTTGTCGTACACTTAATGGAAAATCATTAGCCCGATATCTTACTTTGGGCCGAATAAGTGCATCTGCACTTAGAAATACAGGACTTCCGAGTGTATGATCCAATTCTTCACCACTCTTATTTTCTGAGAACGACAGAGATAGTTCGGTAGACTATACCGGTTCTGATAACCTGGCTATCGTCTTGTTCAGGTAGCCTGTTGGCTTTTCTCACTGTTGGAAATATTCATGGAATGAACTGGTTAAGGTGGATAGCAAGCTATATTGTTTGTATCGATGTTTCACTTGTCCTCGTTTCGCAGGTGAAGGTCACTTTAAGATTCAGATATAACGGAACTAAGGAAATGAAAAGACATGTGGAATAGCAAAAGAATGCCAAGGTTATATACCCGTGTCCTCCTGGAGTCATCAGGACGTGGCCATAATGACCTTGGAGTGACCATAGATTTTTTGGTATCAAGACCGAGAAGTATACTCTTGTGGATTTGAGTGGCTTTAAGCGACTGGTTTCAAAGCGTCCGGAAAAAGAAAGTGTTTTCAACAGTGCGCATGTTGGTAGATCAAGACTTGTCAGCTGGTGACGGGATGTAGTTTGTGTTTACTCAGAGACTACTCAAAAACCATTGAGAATTGTAAGCGAACAGTACTAGTGTATGGTACGCCACACCGCTTTATATATATGTTCTTAAAGAAGTGAAAGTTTTGGCCATTTAGTGAACGACCACCAGAGCTGATATTTCAGGACAACTGGGACAGTCAAATAAAATTCTAAAGCCGTTCAGTCTTCTTCAAATAAAATTCTCTTCTTTAACATTTAAAAATTCTGCCTTCCGGAACTTTTTCTGATGGCAGTGGTGTATTTTTCACAAAAGAATGGACAGAAATGCTCGTGTCCACTCCGTCGAACGTCCAGGACGTTTCATCTTCAGTCGCACATAATACAGTACCAAGATAACGGCTGAATCTGATGGTCTGGTTAACAACCTACTCTCCCTAATTTTTCGAAAAAATGACATCTGTCATTTTTTGGTCAGGCATAGCTTGGAATCTTGAGTAGCATCCTGTTCTCCATTATCGAATAAATGTTCTTAACAAATAGAGGTTATATCTAGCTTCAGGGTGAGATTAGTTTCTTTGGAAAATGGATAGTTTTTAACGACTTGAATGAATGCTCCCTCTACTGTGTCCCGGCTTGAAGTCTTCTCCGTGGACTAAGTATCAGTCGGTTATAGTGACATACGCGTTGATACGGGCTCTTCGTGTGTATTGTCAAAAGTACGGATAGATAGAATTTCACCAGATACACAAGTCCTCAGGTCCACTAGGAAAACACTCTCCCAGTCAATATCGGAGAGTCAAACCCATAAGTCTATTAGGACCCTTAGAGCAGTAGCCTTAACCGCGTCATACACGTCCTAGAAGAAGAAATCACTCAAGACCGACTGCATTCATGTACTCACTATGCGCGTTACACCGGAGTGAGAAGTCATACCAACAAACCTTCGAGTGATTTGTCCGAAGTATGGTAAGTGAATCATTTGTAATTGGTAACTATGCTGTAAACTCTTATCTGTTATGGACCGAGCAGGGAACGCATTACAAAATCATCCACAAAGTAATTATGGTTACTGACTTCGCCGTTTGTACCTCTGCAGAATGTGGGAATCGAACGATCAGAAACGAATACGATTAAAGAAGGCGCGAGCAAAATGATCTAAAATACACTTGTTTTTCCGCTTATACACCACATGGCGTTTGCTGACGTGTGGCCAAACAACTCACATATTGTCTGGCGACCCACATCTAGTACATTGTAGTCTGTACGGTAGTGACGTTCACTAAATAATGAGATTCGTACAAATGAGACTGTGATAAACAGAACTTGAATGTACAAGTGAAAATAGAAGAGCTGGCAGTTTGCAAACTTCCCCTAAATGCACCGTTGGATTACAAAGTATGATTCACCCTAATCGTAATACATATATACATATATGTGGTTGGTGCACCTGAATTCAGAGTGATCTGCCACAATAACCAGAGCCAAACAGTGCTAGCTGATAGACCTAAGTACAAGTGGCTTGCACTGAACCACTTGTGCTTCCACCTATACACCCTGCATTAAATGCATCTCCTAGGAGTTAAGAGTAAGAAATTTATTCGAGGGGGACTGTGCGTTCAAAAAATGAACAATATAAAGTCGAGTTGAAGTGATTGCGCCTAACACGCTCGCCACCTCTTTGTTAGCGATTTACAGTACACGGTTTCGCAACCTACCGGACTGAGACAATGAACGCATCCGCGGTCAAACTCTTCGCAGTACCACACAGTCACATTATTCAGATCTAGGTACTGAAATTATTCTTAAATACTGCGTGCTTGATTATGTTGCTGTATAGCCATCACTCATGGAATTTTGCAACGCAACTTTTCTGGTTGTCCAATTTACAGTGACGTTCACTCACGACCTACGATTTGCGAAAGCGTGAAAGGAACATGGATTACCAACCGGCTAAGCATCTTTCAATGACCAGAGCATTATTCACTTACTCTTAGCTGCCCTTGCATCTCATGCTTCGGGATTGACTTCTTTGCCCTCCCCCTCACGTAAATGTCTTAGCCAACGAGGCTGCTTGATTATCAACGCTCTTTCACTACCTTCACTATCCGCCCGGAGGCGTAATTTGGTGTTTGAGCCCATATCAAATTATGAGATATCTGTGACGAGTCCTAGACATTTTGGGTTGAATTAGCTGAGGTACCGCGGAAGGGCAGTCTGGGCATCAACGTGGCTCTGTAGATAAATCATACAATTTTCCTCACCACTTTGTCATTTCTCTAGGATCATCGTTAAAGTTTTTCTCTGACCATTCCAGAATGCAGCTGGCGGTCTAGAGATAGGTTCCGGAACAGTCTTCAGAGTATCACCACTGATGTGACTTCGATGTAGCTAAACTATGTACACCCGGAGAAGGCCAGTTTTGCCATGGCTATTCGCCACATCTCCTCGCTGCTGTTCAGGAATGGGGGAGCAGCCATTTAAAAAATTGGCATGCGACTGATCGATTCACGTAATTGGTCTACGACACAAAAGTGTTATAGTCAACCAAATGAAATCCATTAGGAATTTCGGCTGAACTACATTCCTTAATTTCTGTGGGTTAGTTGCAAGAATTGTGATCAAAATTAGATTAAGTGTGATTCGGGCTAAGAACCAACCCTGCCTCGAGCCAACGACTGTCGAACTCACAAAACAGTGATCCACAGGATATAATGTTCGTGCGAAAAACTTTAACTTGGTTGGTGAAGTGGTCGGTCAATGAAGTGACAAGCAGCCAAATTCATCCAGCAGCGTCTACAATACTCAACCGGTTATAGAATCAAATGCTTTAATAAAATCCACAAAAAGGGTGTATCTGCCAGTTGCGGTCGTCAGACTTCCAAGATAGCGTTAACGTTGAACACCATGCCATCCGTAGTGTGACTGATCCGAAATCCACACTACTCGGGAACAGTTGTATTCGAAGATTCGGCATTAGGTTGATTGTACAGAATTCTTACCTGAACGTCTAAGACGCTGCTGAACAGATTGATGTCCATTAACTCTCAGCACATCAGGACGTTCTTGGGAATTTTGGAAATTAATATCTGACCTCAGACAGACTGAACCAAGTGAAGCAAAACACGTTTAGAGACTGGGCTGCCACGCCTAGAAAAATACTGGTAACTCATCTTCACTCGCACCCTTTCGGTTTCAGAGTTTTCTAAAAGCAAACGATTAGTGAATAGTAATCTGCCAATCAGGTTAAAGTCTGTTAAAGTGTCTCCTTCCGATCTTCCTGATATTGTGAGTGAGAAACGCCACAGTTTCCATCCAGCAGTGTCTTGATTGGTTGTACAGAGGGGCTGGAAAACAGCATATGCTCTCTGGCTGTGAACAATCGGCAGACTTCTGTGTTAACTCACTTTAATTTTCCAATCTACTGTAGTTGATTATGGGAAACCGGTTAACACTCTGGAATTTGGTCCTATCTTCATCAAAACATTAGCGAGAAACTTGAATGTACACGGTGCATCTGATGGCTCTTTATAAAGATACAGCAGTCAACGTCGTCTAAATACAGCAAGACAAGACTTTTCACCAATTTTTCAAACAAGCTGTACACACAGAATTACGTAATACAAACGCATGTTGCCACGGCAAAGACAAACTGGCAGTCAACTCACTGTGTTCCATGGGGATTGTTGTTCTGTCATACTGAACATCAATCACATCTGTTTGCAGCCTTCGCATCCAGACAGACACCCTAGCCAGCCTGTTTCGCAAAGATAAACTAGACCCGAGTTTTGCTCTTGTTAGGGCTGCCGGTAGTACGTCTCCCTGTCACGATCGGGATCAGAACACCGGCTATGCTTCCACGAGGGAACCGTGTTGACTATTGAACCACTGACCCCACATTGAACATGGTTGTATTATCATACCTGAAAGCTCAACCACGTTTGCCTGTAAGTAATGACCAGTGGTAAAGTTTATACTGAAAGAATATTGAGATTTTTTATTGTCCTCTAGTTTAACTATTTAATGAGACAACAAAACAGTTATTCTTCTCCATTGTCAGATACAAAACAACCATATTTGTTACCTAACCTATGTGCGCATTTCCCGGCTGAAGGCCGATTGTAGTGTGGGACACCCGCCTGAATCTGCCCTTTTAATTTTCCTCCTGCAATAACATCTTGCACATTCTGATCACGCATGGACATGTAACCAGTTTCAGACAACTCAAACCGAGGAAGTCGTGGCTTGATGGGTTAAAGAGACGGACACAAAATCCGGAAATCAAAATTATGGGATTGCCCACTACTACGATAGTCGCAACGTCAAAATAAAATGTTTCTAAACATACAGGGAAGACAGTGACGTTTGTTAGCCAAACCCTGAGCGAGCTAGATTATACGTTTACCGTTGCTCCGAACTATCAACCTGAACGCGTCAGGAACTTTGACTCTGTGTCCTGTTTAGATTATGAGCCTTGCAACCGATGAGGCTAGAAGCTGTCCGTCAGCATCAATACAAGCGTCTAGCGTTTCCAAGTGAGTTCCCAACCACTTGGGAGCGTGCTCTTTGATACGAGCAGCTAGTTGTCAATTTGTTCTCCGTACGTAGTTCATATTGCAGCTACCTGGGTATTTGTGTAAACAGTGGGGTGTGACAGACGTAGATTGCTTCTTCGTAGCCGGGGAGACTGGTAGAGTTCTTGCTCGGTGTACCTTACCGTTCTGGAATGTTGCAAGTCTTGTATACAGGAGCTGTTTGACGCTTTCTTGCCCTTGCTGACCAGCTTCCCCTAGAAACGGGTGTTTTAAATGCACTGTCCTCTTCGGTACCGTCGTTACTTCCGTCGTTGAAATAATGGTTCTGTTGTACAGTCTAGTAGATAGTAGGAGGTGCACGGTGACCTGCAGGGTGTCCGTCAGCATTCCCATAATTTTGATTTCTAGTTTTTGCATCCTTTCGTCTGACCCCTCAAGCCATGATTTCCGCCTTGTAGAATCTGCACCAGTTTAAATTTAGTCACATGTCCATGAGTGAACAGAATGTACGAAATATCACTTCGGAGAGTAATACATGATTTTTTCCTTCTCATTTTCTTGTTCAAATTCATCAAGGAAATGAACGTTTTTGGATTTTTAATTGCCATTGCATGTCGTCAGGGTTGTCAAGCGAGCGGCACAATTTGGATTAGATGTAGAAAATCCGTGCTTACTTGACTATTTAGCCACTTGATCTGTAGACATCTCCAGATGCTTGTTATTGTGGTCACGGGAAGCCTGTGTTCCGTGGTACATTTAACCCTAAGCATCACTGGTATGGCGTATGTATCCAAAATATCACACTATCGAACTATCATGTATTCAACCATTTGGGCAACGCCGATTTTTCCAAGCGGTTAAACCGCTTTTCGACTCAACACGATCTTACGCGTCAAAAGTCACTGTTCTGCTAATTTCCTCCAACTGGAAAGAAGATCTCTTAGAGCGTGTAACGTGCTCCTTCCTCTCGCTGCATACTTTGACCCGTGTGTCATGTCCAGTTAACAGCTGCTACCTTACTTCCGCAGTGGCCTTATCCCGTTAAAATCAGTGAAGCAGTTCTGGTGCTACCTCATTTCAGCACTTTACTCATGTTCTATATGGCGACTGACATTTTTTAAAATGGGGCGCTTTATAGTGAGGGCGAGATCAGTGAGATTTCAGTCCTAGGATTAGCATGATAAAATTGATGAGTCTGGATATATGGTCCTGTTGCTCGAATCATCGTTCACCTTAACAATGAGAGGAAATGAACAAGGACAGGAAGGAGATAACACAGAACGTGTAGAATAACTATAACATCAATAACGAGATGGTGGTCTGGCGGCAGACAAGTCGTTGCTTGTCATACGTTGGACATCTTTTCTACCCACAACACTGTGTGATCGCGAAGTCCCTAAGGTTGCATGAGACATCAAGCTATCCACAACAGGGATGCAATCACTCACTCTAAACAATTAGAACTCACAAAACAGAAATAAATACTGAAATATTTCTTATGACACACAATCGATGGTTGTAGGTGTCTTTCGGATAAAAAGCATTGCCTACTGCCGCCAAATAGGTCCCTTAGATTAGTCACGGATGCATGGCCAACCAGATTGTTGCTTCATGTCAACATGAATATAAATTCTATAGGTAGTGATGCTTTGTTCGTTTCAAGTGGAGACCGGCGTTATCATGTTCACCCTTATGGTCTCTTTCTACTGTAGAAAAAACAGTTCCTTAGCATTCTACTGACAAATGACCGTACATAACTTTATCTGAATTTCTTGAATAATCATTTTACGTGAGAAAGATAAGATAACTAACCATATATTCTGCTACCTTTACAGCCCAGTCAACATCCTATCCTCTATGTACAGCAAAAACACTGCACTTGAAGGCGATCGGAAATGTTATCACCATTCACTGACTAACCAACAGCGCACTCCAAAGCGCTTCGTCAAAAAGTCCAGTCTCCCGTGAAGATGAAACCACGTCCGGACTTAACAGACTGAGTTTTCGTAGCCACTATCTTGACAGTCAGTCATAATTTGTATAATCGATTTTTCAGTTGTTTATTAGCTAGACTTCAAAAACCTGGTCCGACTGACATGGATGACGAACACTTGTACGAAGTAATGTAGCAAATTTCAAAAATGGGTAATCTATATGAGTGTGTCCTGTTTAGCCCGACAATGAACCACCGGAAAGAACCTTTTTTGCTACAGGTTCTTCCCACGTCTCAACCGGTTATAGTGATACATCTTAAATGCACCCTATCTGCTTACGTATCGTACTGATTTTGAGAATCTTTCTACTGCTCTGTATCCCTTTCGTTACATCTCTGGTTAAAGATTTTCTACACGTCGTAATACCTCCAAAACGGAATTCCATGTGTGAATCAATCATTTCCAGTTGAAGTGTAAATAGGAAATCGGTTGATTGCACAGCCTGCGGCTAATCCAACACCGCCGTTTTACTGTCTGTTTGTAGCTGGATACAGACGTTTACTGAGATATGTCCGAGCAAACACAGTCATGTGCTGCCATCTTCTTCGATATACAAACAGAAACTTTTGTGAAGCTGATGCTATTAAAGAGCTCTTGGAGGAAGGAAACTCGAGCAGTGTTTCTTCTCGAAAGCGGTTGGCTGAAATCTGTGAGAATATAAAAACGGCGAAAATCCATCGCTACAACTTTGAGTGAAGTCACTGGAGCCAACAGGATAGTTGTTGTGTCTCTTCTCAAGGCACTCGACCAGTCTGAGCATCACTCACGAACAACTGTGGCTGGGAATTTATAAAGGGTTACCCAACCATGTCTAGTGTGAGGTCACCGGCGTGACGACCAACAAAGTTGCCTCGTGAAATCGTGTCAGGATTTCAAGTCCAGGATGTCATGATAATGTGCATTACTAGAGGGAACTGTAGATGTCACTTTGGACAGGACAGTCATAACTGACACATTCCGTTTGTCCGCGCTAATTACCGCATCGACACTTCGTATGTGTTACCTCAACGTGGTCCGATGTCCCGCGACCTTTTCACCCTACATTCCGAAACGCAAAGTGACCTCGTGAAACAGACGTGTTCATTCGTGATGAACCTGGCACGGTGGACCATCCCAATCATGTCGACACCACAGGTGCCTGTACAATCCTCTCTCACCCACTCCCCCTCCACACACGCACAAATTATCTCACTCTTGGTGGGCCTGTCATTGGTCATGTTCACGATCAAACCAAAAGCCGTCAGGCCCTCTGACATGTAAAAACAAGTGGAGGTTTGAGACACAACACAACAGCGTCGTGCCTGTACTAGAGGACATGAACTAAATGGTACACAGTGGCACCGAAAGGATTTTGGCTCCGAGGCTCGTACTGTCTCACACAGCAAAGGAATTACGAGTCAAGGATTATACTGACATCAACCCTGCTCTCTGAAACTCTCCCACAAGTCTCCGCATACTCAAGCAGTGATCTGCAACAATCATGTGTACAGAACTAGCAGGATTTTGATAAGTTCAAACACTTGGTTATCTAGCTCATTATTCGTTTTTATATGTCACACTGTTAATTACGTGTTATACATGCATGCTTTTTATTGGCGTCATTATCTTTTGGTGATAAGTAACTCTTGCGTCAATAGAACCAACAAAGGCGAAAGTTGAAATTGAACTCTTAGGAAGAGTTAACAGATACTCCCAGACGGAAGCATTTTCTGTGCTCAGCTCTACAGTTTGCCACCACCCTGTACCACATCTGCAGTCTAACGGCTGCTTCTTCAAAATTCTTGCCACTTACCCAGAATGTTCAGAGATGGGCCACTAGAAAAGTTATGGGGTTCAGATGAACTCTCCATCCAATGGAGTCAGTGAAGTCGGATTCTTTCTTGATGCAACACAAACGCTGTAGCAATCAGTTAATTCTCTCCGATATGCTTCTCTACACACACGATTCTTCGGTAACAGACTACCTCTGGTAGAATGAGGGCAAACACCAAATGGGTCATTTTCTTAAGCTTGTGTGTGGACTAGAAAAGCTACTATGTGACCAAATTTCTTCGCACCTTTGGGCTGCTCCTAATGAAATTCACCACCTTGCTCCGTGACAGCGGTTGAGAAACTTGGGAATTTTCTCAGGTCTACTCGATGGGTAGATAATTAGGAAACAAAGTAAACTAGAAGCTTTCTGTCCAATCTCTAAACTTACTCCTGCGAGTAAAAAGTGTGTACATGTAGTAAAATGTTGCATCAGTGTGTTTCACTTTTGGCTACTGACATTATTGCAAGGTTGTAGTTTCATCCGTTAACATTCACTCATTTTCCCTCATACTTTGGCACCGTCTAACACCGTTCATTCACAGAGACGGGAATACATAACACTAGCATTTCCTCTCCTTTACTAACGACTAATTTTTCGAGTGTATAACGTTTTCGGTTGGTCTGATCTAACTAGCTGACGGCGCTAGTCACTCTATGGATTGCGCCGAAGAATTAAGCGTCAGGCGGGAAAAATAAGACTACCGGTGAACTTTGGATTGTACAAATGAATTCCATCCATTTTCTAAGGAGAACGCGCTTCTGAAAGAGAAACTGGGGATCTTTGATGGCTGTTTAGCGCATAGTTTGGTGGGTCTCTTTTTCGGTTTTCCCTGCTCTTTGCTGTTCTGTCCGAATAACCCAAAGCTTGTATGTTGAATAAGTCGCATTCCTGTGATGTCATTACGTTGTCAGCCTAAACGGCACAGGCCAGAAATCGGAGCAAGAGAGTATGTTGTGCCTACCTTCGATAACAAATCTCTATTTTACTAAATGAAGTGAATCGCTGTAGCTTCTGTTCAACAACCTCCAAAATCCACTTTTAGGAATTCTTGATCGGCCTCCACTGCGATCCACATGTATACAACAGTCACAATTAATCCCTAAATTTCAGCCAGCGGTTCCGTCAACCGAACATAGCACCATCTATTGACTACCAGTTTGAAATGAGGCAAATCAACTCCTACTGTCTTTTTGTATGTGCTGATTTAAGAATTAGAGCCCCGGCTGTCTACTGCACACGTCGATTGAAAACAATAGACCAACTGAACTTCTTTTTACATCCATTGAGAATTATAAAATCACTCAGGAAACCGTTTGAGCTGAAATTGGACCACTTTAAAATGACGTTGCGCAGTTCGCTCAGAGGAACTGATGAAAACAAAATGAACACTTCCCTCAGACACTCAGTTTCGTTCGCTTTTTCATTTGTGGATTTTTTAGACAGTACCTTTGTTTATTATAAGGTGACTTCAGTTGAAAAATCCGATGTAAAGACATACGCTGAACCGCGTGAGCCAGAGCTGCGGACTGGAGCCCAGTATCCGTAGAGTCTGTCCCACGAGTATTGTACACTGTATTGGCAAACGTGTTACCTACCGTTGGATTGTTGATCGTGATGAGCATCCACTTTAAAGACATGTGTTCAAAGTGCCTGCATCTTAATAAGATGGATCTGAGGGGACAATACAAATATATCAACATAAGTTTTATTCTATCAACCCTATTCAACAACGATATGCATCGAGAAGTCGTTAATCTGACAAACAAAGAGAACGTTATAGATAACCAGAACACTAAATGATTTACACGCACGCTCAACCCCATCAGATAATATGAAAATTACTCACGCCATTTCTTAGCTGTTGAGCGAGTATGTCCAGTTTTTAACGGCTGTACAGTGCAAGGCACTTCGTGACACAAGTTCCATTGACCTATATCGGTTGGAGTTAACAGGACAGTTACTGTGCCTCCTCTCGAGACTATCGGGCAACCTGATCATTGCTCACAAGCGAGAGTGGTTGAACGTTCA